>JAWNLC010000569.1:0-206914 GCA_035041535.1 Drosophila cognata | reverse complement strand
CAATAGACGTGTTACAAAATTATTATTAAATGTTTGCTTAAAACATGTTGCATTTGCGGTACATATCGATATGTTGTTATCGCATACCACCACCAAAAAAATTCAGAAACAGGCTGACAAGGTTTGCCGAGGCCGCAACTTAAGGCGACCACATTTCGTTGAGGCAGGTCATGTCTTTTGTCGGCTGAATTTTCGTGTTGCGCGAACAAGGAAATAAATGTATTTGGGAGTGCACTAACCCTCCGTCCCAGGTCATGCCGCAGATTTGCTTCCTTTTTCTACTTCATCAATATTTTTCTCTGGAATTAGCGGATTTACATAAACCAAAACCAACGAAGCTGCCGCGATAATAATTCTCGAATAATATTGGATTAGTATAATAAAGTGCACATCTTTGAGGATGGTAGCAACAGCCCACTCCCAAATATCGGCACCTGTAGGGTCTCAAGCCGCTGCAAATCTTGGATTCCGCTCGCACAGTTAACCACCTCCGTGTGGGGAGTCAATTATATTTTATGGTTACAAGTGATGGCAAAATGTTAACCCTTTTGGACTTTGCTCATGCGGCTGCACAAAAATGGCGACTGAGAAGACCATTTTTCACTGCATCATTTTGGATACATTTCATTCTTTTCGCGTTGCGAATTGCAGACAATAATACCTTTTGGACAAAACCAGGCTCAAAGGACCAAAATGTTCGGGGCGCTGGTAGATAGCAATCCTTGGTTGTGATGTTTAGCAAAAAAAAAAAAAAATTTTTTATTTCATTGATTTCGAATTTTCTAAACTAAGATCTAAGTCGCATAAGTTGCTCCGCAATAATCCGTGCCATAAATACCCACTGGCTAATGGGTATCCATCCAGCCTTACGATGACTTCGCTAAGCTGGAAAGCCACTTTCTACCTAGAGAAAATAGGACCCTCCTGACCTGGCTGGAAAACCACCTGAGCTAAGCTCACTCACTCATACGAGTGCCACAAAAATGTAGTCTGATCCCACAAGGTTATGCAACGGAACCAGTGTGTCCTATGTGTGTCAGCAACCAGCTAACCTAACCCAACTACAATTATAAAACATTAAGGCTCAGTGCAGGGTATGCGTTATTCTATCACTTTTCTTCGTCTCCTTTATTATGACAGAGCTCGACTTAAAGGTACTCCGATCGGAAATTTCATTTACATTTTGCCGCTTCTCTTAGAAACGTGTCATTTATTATTATTATTCTTATAATTATTACAATTATTATTATTATTATTATTACATCCTTATGATTAAAGTATTATTGATAGTTTTTTAAATTACATATTTGTAAGACGCCTAAACTGGTGTGGATCCATCTCCGGTATGGCAACGACAAGGACGTGGAAAGTAGGGTTCAAAATTGGCGCCAGTTCATTCCAGACATTGCGCACCGGATCGTACTCCTCGACATTGTTGAACACACGATGCCCATTATGTCCGCCAACGGCAATCAAACGATCTCCAAGCAGAGCACAACCTATATTATAGCGTCCCACTGCCAAAGAGCAAATCAGAGTCCACGTATCAGTAGCTGAATCATAACGTTCCACGGTTTCTGTGGGGCGATGGGTCGTCTGGTCCCAGCCACCCAAGGCATAGATGTAGCCATTTGCAACAGCGACACCAACGTAACCTTTGTTGCGAATCAGTGGCGCCCGAATACTCCATTCGTTTGTTTGCGGATCATAGCTTTCGACTGAGTGTAGGTCGCATCCGCCAATGGCATAGAGGCGGCTGCCCAACACCGCAACACCAGGGCGCTCACGCTCCTCGTACATCGGCGACGCATAGCTCCAAGTGCGCGCAATGGGATCATAGCGTTCAACCGTGTTCAGCGTGTCCCCATCAGAGCGTCCGCCGACCGCATAGAGGTGTCCATCCAGCACTGCAACGCCTAGGTCCCAACGGACCCCTCCCATTGGAGTGAGTGTCACGCAGGCCATCGTGTTTAGGTCGAGGCTTTCCACAGAGCACAATGCTTCCCCATCATAGAGTCCGCCTACCAAAATCAGTTTGTTTTCCATGAGAGCGGCGCCAAAGTTCTGACGCCAATCGATCGTATGCATCCAATTCGTCCACTTGTTCAGCCGCGGACAGTAGCTCTCAATGGTGTTAAAGCTATGGAGGTCACCCATAGCCAGCAATTGGCCGACAGCTGTGGATTTCCGGGGTTTGGTTCGTTCGGTGGCAGCAATGAGCAAACGGCACTCGGGGGTCAGTGAATGCCACTTGAAGGCCTCCAACAGGAGTTGCTGGCACTCGTTGCTAGCGCTACACACCTCCTCCACGTGATCCACAATGAAGGATCGTTCCAATAGAGGAAGACGCACCTTGGCGAGCAGCTCGGGTATGTGCTGCTCACGAGTGAGCTCATCGCGCCGCACCCACGACATCATCGAGTGGAAGACATCCTGCTCGGTTGGCACATTGAGCTCATCGCTGGACAGCAGCTTGCCCAGCTGATTGGCGTTTAGCTGAAAGAACTCCTCATTGTGGCACACCTCCATAAAGTGCTGCCAGATGTACTCCTGCGCCACTCGCAGCAGCGCTGTGCAGCCATGCTGATCCGCCAAGAATGCGAATCCCAAACAATTGGATGAGTGCAGCTCGCGCGCGAGAAAATTACAGCATGCCGTCACCACAGGGATCAGCTGCAGCAGGTTGGCGGTGGCCAGCAGCATCTCGACAGTGTCCTCGTGCAGCTCAATGCTTCCGGTGTAACAGTGCTGGACGAGCAACTGCAACGCATCGCCACGCACCTCGACAAGGGTCACCTCCTCCTCCTTGCTCTCGCGCATCTGTCCAGTAAACATTGCCAAAAAATATTCACTCGAAGCTGCGAGCACTACGCGATGAGCGGACACCCGTTTGCCATCAATGCCAGCGATGAGAACCACATCGCACAGCTGATCGCTGTCCACAAATTGTTGCATTCGCTTCAGTAAGGTGTCTGCATGGCTGCCCACGCTGGAATCCCTCGATAAAGACAAAGGCTCCAGCGTTTTCTCCGCCAACCACATGTTGCCTGCTGAAAAAAATACAAATTTATTTTTGCCTGTTTTTTTTCAAGTCAATTCTTATCGATGTGGGATTTTGTATAGGATATAAGCAACCAAGAAGCTTGCAAAGCTATCTGGCAACTTTGGTGCCATTGCCCCGGTACTATTGAGAACAACTAATCGTGTGAGTAGCGATATAGGCAAAGTATCGCTATCTGATCGGTATGAAGCGCAATTAAGCGTAAATTCAACTTCATTGTTAAAAAGCATCCATCATGAATTTAGTTATCGATTAAATATGATATGGCAAGTTGTATTCAACTGCAAATCGAAGTTGTGCTATCGGATATCGATTCTTATCGAAACGGATTTGGTATCTATCAAATATGACCGATATTATGTTGAGCTATATAGAACCAGGAATTGAAAAATAAATCTTCAAAATTGTGATTTGTATTGCTATCGGTAAGCGATTCTTATCGATAAATAATGCAAACAGAAATAATTCTCAGTAAAATATGACCAATACTATTTGAAGGCATTTACAAAATGTGCTTTGTTTTGCTATTGGTAATCGATTCTTATCGATAAATAATTGAAACCGATTCAGTTATCGATTAAATAAAATAAACTGCAACTCCTATTGGTATATAAGTCCTTTTATTCCAAATCTAAAGTCTATAGTTATTGTAATTTCTGAAATGGACTTATTCATTTAGACTTGCAAACGGACTTGACTAGATCAACTCTACTATTCATATAGATCCAGAATATATATATATATAATTTATATATACACATACTTTAGCACAAGCCTATTAAACCCAATTGCCAATTGCAATGGGCATTCAAACTGGGCTTTGTCGGTTGTGGTCTGTAAAAGTTTCAAATTGGCATAGCGAAAATCGAGGAAAAAAAAACAGGATATCAGATAGCAGAAATATATCCATAAACTTAAATGCCGTTGCGAAAAAAGCGACACTTTTTCTTAACAATAAACAAAACAATAAGTTCCCCAATTTTTTGAAATGTGGGTTTTTAATGTATGGTTTTAGTATTCCATCTATGGGTTAAAGTTAGTACTGCTCCTGGAATTCTTTGCAATAAGTCAGTTTAGCTAAAATTAAATTATTAACAGCTGGGCCTAGGGTATCTCCTAGTCGAACGATCTAGTTTATAATATGCATGTTCTGTTCTGATTTATTATTTAGAGATGAAGAATCTTAACTCTTTTGTATACCTCTCCTCATAGCCCCACATCGAAATTAATTTATTCTTTAAGGACTGGAATTTTTCACTACTATCAGTACAGGGTATCTGTCAATCTTGTGCTTCTACTAAAACAAATGCTGTATGCAAATAATCATTTGCTTTATTCAAATCATCACTTTGTACCGATTGTACAAATAATACCTAACAGACTGATGAATCATACTCACAGCCGATTGTGAGTGTTTGACTGATTCGAGAACTGAATTGAGTTCAACTATGAATGTTGAATGTTGAATGTTGAATGCTGAGTTATTGTAGGCAAATCGAAAGGAAATCAGCAGACAAAGCAAGCAAGCAGGAACCTGTAGTCGGGAGAGCTCAACTTAAAGGTACTCTGATCGGAAATTTCATTTACATTTTTCCGCTTCTCTTAGAAACGTGTCATTTATTATTATTATTATTGTAATATCATTAAGATTATATTATTATTAGGATAGTTTTTTAAATTACATATTTGTAGGACGCTTAAGCTGGTTTGGATCCATCCTTGGTTGCTGGTGGTGGTATTATGTTCGGCATGGCAACGACAATGCCGTGGCTACGAGGAATCGAAATTGGTGCCAGTTCATTGCAGACATTACGCACCGGATCGTACTCCTCGACATTGTTGATCGCACGATTCCCATCAGATCCGGCAACGGCAATCAAACGACCTCCAAGCAGAGCACAACCGATTCCATAGCGTCCCACTGCCAAAGAGCAAATCAGTGTCCACGTATCAGTAGCTGGATCATAACGTTCCACGGTTTCTGTGGTGCGATGGGTCGTCTGGTCCAAGCCACCCAAGGCATAGATGTATCCATTTGCAACAGCGACACCAACGCAACCTTTGTTGCGAATCAGTGGCGCCCGAATACTCCATTCGTTTGTTTGCGGATCATAACTTTCGACTGAGTGTATGCCGAATCCGGCAATGGCATAAAGGCGGCTGCCCAACACCGCAACACCAGATCGCTCACGCTTCTTGGACATCGGCGACACATAGCTCCAGGTGCGCGCAATGGGATCATAGCGTTCAACCGTGTTCAGAGATTGCCCATCAGAGCGTCCGCCGACCACATAGAGGTGTCCATCCAGCACTGCAACGCCTAGGTCACTACGGGCCGTTCCCATTGGAGAGAGTGTCACGCAGGCCATCGTGTTTAGGTCGAGGCTTTCCACAGAGCACAATGCTTCCCTATGATAGCATCCGCCTACCAAAATCAGTTTGTTCTGCAAGACAGCGGCGCCAAAGCTCTGACGCTCATCGATCGTGTGCTCCCAAGTCGTCCACTTGTTCAGCCGCGGACAGTAGCTCTCAATGGTGTTGAGCCAGCCGTCACTATTGATGCCACCCATAACCAGCAATTGGCCGACAGCAGTGTATTTGCGGGGCTTGGTTCGTTCGGTGGCAGTAATAAGCGAACGGCACTCGGGGGTCAGGATCAGTGAATGCCACTTGAAGGCATCCAACAGCAGTTGTTGGCACTCGGTGCTGGCGCTGCACACCTTTTCCACGTGAGCCACAATAAAGGATGGATCCAACAGGGGAAGACGCACCTTGGCGAGCAGCTCGGGTATGTGCTGCTCACGAGTGGGCGCATCGTGGCGCACCCACGACATCATCGAGTGGAAGACATCCTGCTCGGTTGGCACATTGAGCTCATCGCTGGACAGCAGCTTGCCCAGCTGATTGGCGTTTAGATGAAGGAACTCCTCATCGTGGCACACCTCCATAAAGTGCTGCCAGATGTACTCCTGCGCCACTCGCAGCAGCTCTGTGCAGCTCTGCTTCTCCGCCAAGAATGCGAATCCCAAACAATTCGATGGGTGCAGCTCGCGCGCGAGAAAATTACAGCATGCCGTCACCACAGGGATCAGCTGCAGCAGGTTGGCGGTGGCCAGCAGCATCTCGACAGTGTCCTCGTGCAGCTCAATGCTTCCGGTGTAACAGTGCTGGACGAGCAACTGCAACGCATCGCCACGCACCTCGACAAGGGTCACCTCCTCCTCCTTGCTCTCGCGCATTTGTCCAGTAAACATGGCCGAAAAATATTCACTCGAAGCTGCGAGCACTAAGCGATGAGCGGACACCCGTTTGCCATCAATGCCAGCGATGAGAACCACATCGCACAGCTGATCGCTGCCCACAAAGTGTTGCATTCGCTTCAGTAAGGTGTCTGCATGGCTGCCCACGCTGGAATCCCTCGATAAAGACAAAGGCTCCAGCGTTATCTCCGCCAACCACATGTTGCCTGCTGTCGATTCTCGAAATGATGAAACGAAAAAAATACAAATTTATTTTTGCTTGTTTTTTTTCAAGTCAATTCTTATCGGTGGTGCCATTGCCCCGGTACTATTGAGAACAACTAATCGTGTGAGTAGCGATATAGGCAAAGTATCGCTATCTGATCGGTATGAAGCGCAATTAAGCGTAAATTCAACTTCATTGTCAATAAGCATCCATCATGAATTTAGTTATCGATTAAATATGATATAGCACGTTGTATTCAACTGCAAATCGAAGTTGTGCTATCGGATATCGATTCTTATCGAAACGGATTTGGTATCTATCAAATATGACCGATATTATGTTGAGCTATATAGAACCAGGAATTGAAAAATAAATCTTTAAAATTGTGATTTATATTGCTATCGGTAAGCGATTCTTATCGATAAATAATGCAAACAGAAATAGTTCTCAATAAAATATGACCAATACTATTTGAAGGCATATATAAAATGTGCTTTGTTTTGCTATTGGTAATCGATTCTTATCGATAAATAATTGAATCCGATTCAGTTATCAATTAAATGAAATAAACTGCAACTCCTATTGGTATATAAGTCCTTTTGTTCCAAATCTAAAGTCTATAGTTGTAATCTCTGAAATGGACTTATTCATTTAGACTTGCCGACAGACTTGACTAGATCAACTCTACTATTCATATAGATCCAGAATATATATATATAATTTATATATACACATACTTTAGCACAAGCCTATTATACGCATTTGCCGTTTGCAATGGGCATTCAAACTGGGCTTTGTCGGTTGTAATCTGGGCTTGTCGCTGTATTAATGCCATTGGCAATAATTCGTAGAGTGGCCCACGCAAAACAGTTAAGACAAAAGAAAGAGGCAACAGCAACATGATTTAAAGGGTTTTCAGGCAAGATTGTAGATTGATAAGCAACGAAGAGTATTCAAACGAAGATTTCACAAAATGAAATGCACATTAAAAAGTAAAAGAATCAACAGCAACAATAACAAAAACTATTTCCTGTTGGCCAACAGACTTTTGTGTTTTATTATTATTTTTTCACTTTTCGTTTTCAGAAATGGAATCATCTAAAGAAAAAGCTTTGGCATCTTTTGTGCTCAATGCAAATGCGACCCAAGACACAAAAAAACACAAAACAATTCAAGACGATGAAGTGCACCGTTGTGTGTGTAAGTGTGTGTGCGATTGTGTTGTGTGTGCCTCAAATTGCTCATCTAAAGAAATCATCATTATCAGCAGAGGGAGAGAGAGAGAGAGAGAGAGACACATAAAGAAGCACAAAGGAGGGGGAAGTAAAATTGAAATCAAAGAGAAAATGAATATATACGCAGTCAACCACCCAATCAGCAATATTATCAGCCACATCAACAACAACAACAACAACACTCATCTTAGTATGTGTGTGTGTATGTGTGTGTGTATGCAAACTGAAGATTTCAGAATATTGCATGAACTGTGACTTGTAGGCTCTCATCAGTTATGGACTTAGACTTCCTCTGTATACAACAAAAAAAGAAAAACGACTTTTGGCACAGTGAAAGGATGCAAAGAAAGAAATATAAGCAACGAAAATCCAATGAGAGGTGAATAACTGATAGTCGACGTAATCGATGGGTTCGTAAATATATAGAGTTCAATAACTACAGATAGTAGAATTGGGAAAATCTTTACATTTTTACTGATAGTCGATAGACGATAAGATTCTGGAACGATAGATTCTTAAAATGTATTAATGCTATGAAAATATGTTTCAAAATTAAAATGACAAATTTTGTGGATGAACTACATCTGAACAGACACAATTATATATAGTTCAATTTTCAATATTTATATTATAAATAAATTCATTAAATAAAATTTATTACAAAATTGCGACATACTAAAAATTCTTCTCTTTGAGGCGAATTTGCCCTGAAAAATGTTCAGCTTTAAAGAAAAATAAATATTTAACCATTAAGACTTTCATTAAGTAAAGTACAGTTTTATTCCGATGTAATTGCAATAAATATTATATATATAATATATTGTTATATTCTTTCAGAACAGTGCATTTAGTAATAAATCTTTGCCAGCTACTATCGCTTTATAAATAAGTTTTTCACGGTGCATTTTCATTTACCAAATCACTGAAAGTGGTTTGGGCCCCTTTCGATTCTCAATTGTGGTTGCGGCTTCTTACAAGATATTTAACTAATTAATTCATTTTAGAAAATCAGTGATGCTTGCGCAGCATATAAAAAAAAAACATTTTCTGAACCTGTTTAGTATATTTTCTATTTGCTTAAAATACCTGAGCCGAAGCGGAGTTTTACAATTTTATAATAATATAATATTTATTCCTGAAAAATCGTCTTTATCATTTATCTTTATATATATTATATATATATATATATATATATTTGTAGTTATTATAACACTTACACAATAAATTTTAATGCGAATTATTTATTTATATTTCAAATGTTTTTTCTCTATTTTTAAGTTATCTCAAGAATATTAAAATTGAATTTGATTTTACGGCTTTAACAATTCCGTAACACATCTTTCTGTACAATTTTTTGTTTGTTTCTGTTTTAAATCTTTTATCTTTACAAATTTCACATTATATTTCCCACTTAATCCCCAACAAAAAGAGAACAACAAAATTAAATCGTCAAACGAATTCCCATTCAACAAACACCAAACAAAGAAAAAGTCAACTGTATAACCAGTTTCAATGCTTTAATTTCTTCTTCTTCAATTTTGACTTTTTTTTATCCCTAGCGAAAATCAAGCCGAAAAAGTCAAGTAAAGGCAGCAGTAAATGGAAAGCTGCATTCTGTTTCAATAAGCAAAAAAGAAATAACATATTGCTGTCAAAATGTCCTTGGGATCGACAACAACAACTGAAATGTTAACCCACCTCCCCCACCCAACCCATCGAAGACACACCCAACAATCCGAATGCGTGAGCAAAGCGTAGAGCGAAAAGAAACCCAAAACGCATAGAGTGTTGTCCTTTTTAGCCTTTTAAAAGCTAACCAGAATACTAGCCGTTTTTGGATATAGCTTTTAATGAATTTAAGCTGTCGATTTTTTGTTAAGTGAATCATTTGTATAAATTTTAGTTACTGTTTTATTTTGTAATTATTTATTTTTATTTACATACAAATAGTCAAATTTATATAAATTTACCTAATCAACAATTTTTCAGCAACTGTAGGAAATTCACCTCTTTTAGCCTTCTCTGGCTGTTGGGCATCCTTATGCTGGCAAGAACAGTTTTGTCCCTTTTAGCTTTTTAAAAGCTAACAAAATAAGAATAATAACTGATTTTGCAGCCATGATATGTGAATATTTTTATACAACATTTTATTTATATTTATAATATACAAAATTTAAAACTTTTCATAATAAAACAGCTTCTGTTGCCATCAACCACATGTTACACATCAGCCCAGAATATTGCAATACCCTAAGTGAGAACTTCGATAAGGTATGACAAATTTCCACGTACTTTCCAGCACAGACTCAACCATTGTAATCCAATTGTGAGCCGAGACATTTACTTGGCTAGCGCAATGAGTGAATCACGGCGCCAAAACAATATAATCCAGCTGATAAAAACAAAAACAAAGCAAATATATATATATATATATATATATGTGTATATATATACAGCACTGCTCATATAATTATAGATAGCTGAGGAGCAGAAACCAATTACTAGAGTTTAAGTGTGCGTTTCTTGACTAGTTACTTATTGCACAACAATATCTGTGTTTCTTATCCGATCTTAATCAAATTTATTACCATGTCAGGGTATATTGTATACCAATTGGCAGGCTATACCTTTACAATTACGTATTTTATTGGTATCAGTTTTCGATTTGTACTGAAATTCGCGCATCGAGTCGTTGTCGATTACATAAAATATACCTTATTTGCGAAGTAATATTCCAAATTTAAAGTATCTCAGAGACTTTCTCATTCATACAGACATTCGGACGGACATGGCTAGATTTACGCAACTTTTGATGCTGGTCAGGAATATATATACTTTATGAGGTCGCAGATACTTCCTTCTGCCTTCTACATACCTTTGAACAAGTTTCAACAAAATCATTTCATTAAAAGCAAAGCAGCCCTATTTATCTAAACAGCACTGTAAGCATGCATATTTTGCATCCACAAACAATCCGGCTTTGCAACTGATAAGCGTGCTTAAGGCAATTGTATTGTATGCGGGGGTGGTGGGTTGATGAGGGGGCAAATAGGGGCACGGGGCTAGGCAATACGGGGGCAGGGCAAGTGGGAAGGCGCAAGTGGGGGGCAGACCACTCCCTGGCGAGAGGGTCAGCTGCCGTTTTAAAAGAGACTCTCATTGATTGCATTTGCTTAATGGGACTTCTTCAAGATGTAAAGCTATTTCCCCCCTCTACCGCTATCCCCCTACTACCACTCAGCAAAGTTGCACTTTGAATGTTGCATGTTGAATTAAATGCTTGGATATTTATAGAAATCATTAGTTAAATGAATGTCAAATGAGTTTTTAAGAGTGATAAAATACAGTAAGTGGAGAATTTACATGGAAGATCTATGATATGATATGATATGATATGATATGATATGATATACGATAAGCCTTGGTATATGAATATAGTAAAATATATTTCATTATTAGGGAACGTTGCAAGCAAAAAATGCGGCTTATCATTCGTCATGTACAAAGCAAAGCAAATAAAAAAGAATAAAAAATAAATAACTAATAAAAAATAATTGAGAAAAAATAAATAAATAAGTAACAAAAATGTAACAAATAAGTACAAAATTAAGTAAATAAAAATAAACAATATAATTTAAAAAAACTAACAACATGATGAAACATAGGAAATGACAAATTTACGGACTAAAAACCCAAACATGTGATAAGAATAAAATATGATTATTATTATTATTATTGTTATTATATTGCCTCTCTCTGATAAAAGAGCTAAAGTTCTTTGTCGAACCCTATCACAAGCGGAAATACCCCCTAGCAACTTCCCCAGTATAATTATTTTTACAATTCAAATAATTGTTATATTAATCGAGCTCTCTCGATTTTAAGCAGGGAATACCTTAAGCACCCTTGAAGACATTTAAACCGAGCGATTGTTCCTATGAAAGCTATATTATATAGTGATCCAATCCGACTGGCTCCGACGCATAAACTAACTGTATCCAAAAACCGGATACAAGATAGATAAGAACAAGACAGATAGAACAAAATAGTTTCAAAACTGAGGCACTAGAGTGGACGAACATAACTATATAGACACTTCTAGTGACACTAATCAAGAATATATATACTTCAAACGAATCGAAACGTCTCCTTCAAGGGGTTACAAACTCCACAGCAAAATGACATTACAAAACAGCAGATCTCAAAGTCTTTGTTATTGTTTTTAATCAACTCTTTAGTAGTGGTAGTTTTTCCCTCTTCTGCTTACAATCCAATTACAATAACCAATAAGCAATTCTACAAGCATCAGCTGAGCTGTAAGCAATCAGTTACACTTATCAAAAAAACGGAAACAAAAAACAAGGCAATTTTCTAGGGAAAACTTTTCAATTATAGAATTGACGACAATTGCTGCATACATTTATTGTGAGCAAACGAAGAAAAGCGATGGCCTTGAGCTCAGTTCAAACGCTTATCAGTTCAATGATATAATATATATATATATATATATATGTATATATGTATTTAGATTTGTGTATTTGTATATATGTGGCTTGGCAGACGGTTTGCCCGCATTTCTTTCTGCTTTACAGACCGAATTAATGACGCCTAAACAATGAGCTGATAAAGAGTAAGCACAAAATGAAGAAGCAGACTTTCAATCAGTCAGCCAACATAAATACACAGAGAGAAATAATATGTGCGAGATATCCAAGCAAACCAAACTTGCATAGTTGTTTTTTTCTTTTGGTTTTCATTGCCAATAAAATAGATTTATTTCCAACTTTAAGTTGTGGCGCGTACTCGATGAGTTTCCACATATAAGTTTTGTAAAAAAAACATAAAAAATGAAGCTGAAGCTGATAAGTCGCAACTGAAATGCAGCTGATAAGATAAACGCACTCATTTCAACGAGTTGTGGTCTGTAAAAGTTTCAAATTGGCATAGCGAAAATCGAGGGAAAAAAAAACAGGATATCAGAAGTAGCAGAAATATATCCATAAACTTAAATGCAATTGCGAAAAAAGCGACACTTTTTCTTAACAATAAACAAAACAATAAGTTCCCCAATTTTTTGAAATGTGAGTTTTTAATGTGTGGTTTTAGTATTCCATCTATGGGTTAAAGTTAGTACTGCTCCTGGAATTCTTTGCAATAAGTCAGCTAAGCTAAAATTAAATTATTAACAGCTGGGCCTAGGGTATCTCCTAGTCGAACGATCTAGTTTGTAATATGCATGTTCTGTTCTGATTTATTATTTAGAGATGAAGAATCTTAACTTATCGGAAATTTCATTTACATTTTTCCGCTTCTCTTAGAAACGTGTCATTTATTATTATTATTATTGTAATATCATTAAGATTATATTATTATTAGGATAGTTTTTTAAATTACATATTTGTAGGTTTGCATCCATCCTTGGTTGCTGGTGGTGGTATTATGTTCGGAATGGCAAAGACAAGGGCGTATTTACGAGGAATCGAAATTGGCGCCAGTTCATTCCAGACATTGCGCACCGGATCGTACTCCTCGACATTGTTGAATACACGAGTATCTTCACATCCTCCAACGGCAATCAAACGATCTCCAAGCAGAGCACAACCGATTCCATTGCGTCCCACTGCCAAAGACCAAAACAGTGTCCACGTATCAGTAGCTGGATCATAACGTTCCACGGTTTCTGTGGGACAATGGGTAGTCTGGTCAAAGCCACCCAAGGCATAGATGTATCCATTTGCAACAGCGACACCAACGCAATCTTTGTTGCGAATCAGTGGCGCCTGAATACTCCATTCGTTTGTTTGCGGATCATAGCTTTCGACTGAGTGTAGGCCGCGGCCGGCAATGGCATAGAGACGGCTGCCCAACACCGCAACACCAGGGCGCTCACGCTCCTCGTACATCGGCGACACATAGCTCCAAGTGCGCGCAATGGGATCATAGCGTTCAACAGTGTTCAGATATTGCCAATCAGACCATCCGCCGACCACATAGAGGTGTCCATACAGCACTGCAACGCCTGGGTCCTCACGGGCTGTTTCCATTGGATTGAGTGTCACGCAGGCCATCGTGTTTAGGTCGAGGCTTTCCACAGAGCGCAATGCTTCCACATCATTGCGTCCGCCTACCAAAATCAGTTTGTTTTCCATGACAGCGGCGCCAAATTTCGAACGGCCATCGAGCGTGTGCTCCCAAGTCGTCCACTTGTTCAGCCGCGGACAGTAGCTGTCAATGGTGTTGAGCCAGTGGCCATTATTGAGGCCACCCACAGCCAGCAATTTGCCGACAGCAGTGTATTTGCGGGGCTTGGTTCGTTCGGTGGCAGTAATAAACGAACGGCACTCGGGGGTCAGGGTCAGTGAATGCCACTTGAAGGCCTCAAACAGCAATTGGCGGCACTCGTTGCTGGCGCTGCACACCTTCTCCACGTGAGCCACAATGAAGGATGGATCCATGAGGGGAAGACGCACCTTGGCGAGCAGCTCGGGTATGTGCTGCTCACGAGTGGGCGCATCGTGGCGCACCCACGACATCATCGAGTGGAAGACATCCTGCTCGGTTGGCACATTGAGCTCATCGCTGGACAGCAGCTCGCCCAGCTGATTGGCGTTTAGCTGAAAGAACTCCTCATTGTGGCACACCTCCATAAAGTGCTGCCAGATGTACTCCTGCGCCACTCGCAGCAGCTCTGTGCAGCCATGCTGATCCGCCAAAAATGCGAATCTTAAACAATTGTATGAGTGCATCTGGCGGGCGAGAAAATTCCAGCATGCCGTCACCACAGGGATCAGCTGCAGCAGGTTGGCGGTGGCCAGCAGCATCTCGACAGTGTCCTCGTGCAGCTCAATGCTTCCGGTGTAACAGTGCTGGACGAGCAACTGCAACGCATCGCCACGCACCTCGACAAGGGTCACCTCCTCCTCCTTGCTCTCGCGCATCTGTCCGGTAAACATGGCCGAAAAATATTCACTCGAAGCTGCGAGCACTACGCGATGAGCGGACACCCGTTTGCCATCAATGCCAGCGATGAGAACCACATCGCACAGCTGATCGCTGTCCACAAATTGTTGCATTCGCTTCAGTAAGGTGTCTGCATGGCTGCCCGGACACGAATCCCTCGATAAAGACAAAGACTCCAGCTTATTCTCCGCCAACTACATGTCGCCTGCTGAAAAAAATACAAATTTATTTTTGCCTGTTTTTTTTCAAGTCAATTCTTATCGATGTGGGATTTTGTATAGGATATAAGCAACCAAGAAGCTTGCAAAGCTATCTGGCAACTTTGGTGCCATTGCCCCGGTAAAATTGAGAACAACTAATCGTATGAGTAGCGATATAGGCAAAGTATCGCTATCTGATCGGTATGAAGCGCAATTAAGCGTAAATTCAACTTCATTGTGAATAAGCATCAGGCAAGATTGTACAAAAATCGCTGATAAGCAACGAAGAGTATTCAAACGAAGATTTCACAAAATGAAATGCACATTAAAAAGTAAAAGAATCAACAGCAACAATAACAAAAACTATTTCCTGTTGGCCAACAGACTTTTGTGTTTTATTATTATTTTTTCACTTTTCGTTTTCAGAAATGGAATCATCTAAAGAAAAAGCTTTGGCATCTTTTGTGCTCAATGCAAATGCGACCCAAGACACAAAAAAACACAAAACAATTCAAGACTATGAAGTGAACCGTTGTGTGTGTAAGTGTGTGTGCGATTGTGTTGTGTGTGTGTGCCTCAAATTGCTCATCAAAAGAAATCATCATTATCAGCAGAGAGAGAGAGAGAGAGAGAGACACATAAAGAAGCACAAAGGAGGGGGAAGTAAAATTGAAATGAAAGAGAAAATGAATATATACGCAGTCAACCACCCAATCAGCTATATTATCAGCCAGATCAACAACAACAACAACAACACTCATCTTAGTATGTGTGTGTGTATGTGTGTGTGTATGCAAACTGAAGATTTCAGAATATTGCATGAACTGTGACTTGTAGGCTCTCATCAGTTATGGACTTAGACTTCCTCTGTATACAACAAAAAAACAAAAACGACTTTTGGCACAGTGAAAGGATGCAAAGAAAGAAATATAAGCAACGAAAATCCAATGAGAGGTGAATAACTGATAGTCGTCGTAATCGATGGGTTCGTAAATATATGGAGTTCAATAACTACAGATAGTAGAATTGGGAAAATCTTTACATTTTTACTGATAGTCGATAGACGATAAGATTCTGGAACGATAGATTCTTAAAATGTATTAATGCTATGAAAATATGTTTCAAAATTAAAAGGACAAATTTTGTGGAAGAACTACATCTGAACAGACACAATTATATATAGTTCAATTTTCAATATTTATATTATAAATAAATTCATTAAATAAAATTTATTACAAAATTGCGACATACTAAAAATTCTTCTCTTTGAGGCGAATTTGCTCTGAAAAATGTTCAGCTTTAAAGAAAAATGATTCAGATTCCTTTTAGTGGCAGGTTGACATAAATATTTAACCATTAAGACTTTCATTAAGTAAAGTACAGTTTTATTCCGATGTAATTGCAATAAATATTATATATATAATATATTGTTATATTCTTTCAGAACAGTGCATTTAGTAATAAATCTTTGCCAGCTACTATCGCTTTATAAATAAGTTTTTCACGGTGCATTTTCATCTACCAAATCACTGAAAGTGGTTTGGGCCCCTTTCGATTCTCAATTGTGGTATATATATATATATATATATATATATATATATATATATTTGTAGTTATTATAACACTTATACTATAAATTTTAATGCGAATTATTTATTTATATTTCAAATGTTTTTTCTCTATTTTTAAGTTATCTCAAGAATATTAAAATTGTATTTGATTTTACGGCTTTAACAATTCCGTAACACATCTTTCTGTACAATTTTTTGTTTGTTTCTGTTTTAAATCTTTTGTCTTTACAAACTTCACATTATATTTCCCACCTAATCCCCAACAAAAAGAGAACAACAAAATTAAATCATCAAACGAATTCCCATTCAACAAACACCAAACAAAGAAAAAGTCAACTGTATAACCAGTTTCAATGCTTTAATTTCTTCTTCTTCAATTTTGACTTTTTTTTATCCCTAGCGAAAATCAAGCCGAAAAAGTCAAGTAAAGGCAGCAGTAAATGGAAAGCTGCATTCTGATTCAATAAGCAAAAAAGAAATAACATATTGCTGTCAAAATGTCCTTGGGATCGACAACAACAACTGAAATGTTAACCCACCTCCCCCACCCAACCCAGCGTAGAGCGAAAAGAAACCCGAAACGCATAGTGTTGTCCTTTTTAGCCTTTTAAAAGCTAACCAGAATACTAGCCGTTTTTGGATATAGCTTTTAATGAATTTAAGCTGTCGATTTTTTGTTAAGTGAATCATTTGTATAAATTTTAGTTACTGTTTTATTTTGTAATTATTTATTTTTTTATTCTTTATGCTGGCAAGAAGATTTTTGTCCCTTTTAGCTTTTTTTGAAATTATTGAAAATAGCTTATTTTTTTAAGCAAAAATAATTCATAATATATTTATAATATATTTGTTTTATAATTATTTCATTTATTGATTTACTTTTTTTCTTTTTTCTTTTCATTTGAATTAAATTTTAAAACACAAAACTAAATAATCTTCGTTTTTTCAGCAACTTTAAGAAATTCCCTTCCCTCTTAGCTTTTTTTTAGCTGTATGGCGTTTTTTGTCCTTTATGCTAGCAACACTGATAACAGCAGCCGGAGTTGAAAATTTTTGTAAATAGCTTATAATGCATTTAAGTTGATGTTCATGTTTTTACATTTTTTTTTATATTTTGTTTTTCCGATATTTATTATTTTTTATTTACATAAAAATAGTAAACAATAGCAAAACATTTTTCTTTTTCACATTTAATAATCATAAATTGTTAGTAACTTTCAAAGATTCCTCCCTTTCAGCCTTTCTAGCTTTTTATCCTTTATGCTGTCAACACTGATAACAGAAGGAAGCAGCAGCAGCCGAAATGCAGTTATTGTGATTTTTTTGTGAATATTTCATACACTTTTTTCTACTTCTTTCTACTTACTTTTATCCATTCTGTTGGCGTCGTCGTCGTTGTTCGTCGTCGTCGTTGTTTTGCCAGGAAGCAATTGCGTCGCAGTCGACGTCGTCAGTTCAATGGACGTCACCAGCAGCAGCAACAACAACAAAAACAGCACTTTTCCAGTGTTTCTCAGGTATGAATCACGCGCGTATCTTTTATTTACACACTCGCACACACACACAGAGTCGGTTTAAAAAGAATACTCGGAATTAAAAACGCTTTTTGCGTGTTTTATTTTGACCTTATTCGTTGCTGCAGAACCAGAACTGGAATTAATTAAAATATACATATATATATATATATATGTATTCATATATATGTATATATATGTATATATATGTATATATATGTATATATATGTATATATATGTATATATATATGTATATATATGTATATATATATGTATATATATGTATATATATGTATATATATATGTATATATATGTATATATATGTATATATATATATCTAGCAGGAGTATGCAAGAGTGCAAGCGAAACAAAGATGGCAACAACAACAACAATAACGGCGCACTGAACAAATTCACGTCACGTATTTATTTGTTGGCTGCTACAACTACAACAACAACACAAACTCCAGAGCCTAGCCTGAAGCTGCTTGCTTTCTCACTTAACAAACACACACACACACACACACACACACACACATGTATGCATAGAACGTATACACTTTTGGGCCGCTCTTCTGCTTCTTCGCATGCACTTTTCGCATGCGTTTTATTTACTATGCTTTTTTATTGATTTTTGCCATCTCACACCTGCATATACAGATACACACATACAAAACACGCAAATATACAATATATGTAAATGTCATGCGTTTACCGATTAAACACGATTTTCACGATTTTTGATAAATTCGCTCAATTTTCAAATTAACTCTTCAATTTGTTAACAAAAGAAGAGCGAACGACACACGAAAAAGAGAGTCGCAACAAAATACTCCGTCGACCGTACGTATAACCATTCAGCTAAAGTGCGCGCAGAGAACTGCTAACAGGGTGGCCAGTGTGCCCAACTGTAAAGTACCGAATAAATAATCACCTCTTATTAATCAAATATTTCAATAAATTATTTAAATATTTAATTCAGGTAAGGTAAGGTTTGAGTAATTTAAATATGCGCATAAGTACATAGTGGAAATTGTACATTTTCATTGTTGAAAAAAAACTGAATATTTAAATACTGTCATTGCCAGCACAGTGTGACCATGTCATGTAAGAGCAATATATGCTGCTGGTATTCTACATGAATTCAAATCACTAGCTAAATTAATTATAAGGCGAAGAATGTGATAAACATTTTCGTATTTTATATCGCACGCATTATGTAATATGCAAAATGATTGTTATAATTATTTTCTTATTGTAAAATTATTAAAATTTAAGAAAAAACCCATGCCCGCCAAATAAAACATTACTCTCGTAGCTCCCAGTTTCTCGTTGTGTGCGAAGTCGTACTGCCAACCTATCTCAATCCAATTGATAACAAAACTTATTGCAAGCCTGTCAATTTAGTTATCAGCCGGCCACCACGAGGCATAGGCAGTCTATCGCTCAACCGCCACACAAACTATCGCCCATCTATTATTATTAATTAAAACAACGCAGCGCGTGGAGGTGGAGAGAAAATTTGTGAAAAGTGCAAAAACCAAACGCGTAAAGGTACATCGAATGAAAAACGCAACAAATCCAGACGTAAAACTTGCGCGAGACGTGTGTTTTTACTAAACGAAAATTCACCAAATGCGTGCGTGTGTGTGAGTTGGTGTATATATGTGTGTGTGTTCATATGTGTGTGTACATGTGTGTGTGTCGTGTATGTATGTGTATTTCCAATTGTGCTCGTTGGCTCTGTTTCTCTTTCTAAAAAAAAAACGAAAAACGAAAGAAAAAAATCCAAGAAAATCTACAAAGAAAAATCCCAAAAATACATATATAAAAATGCCAAATGCGTATTTACATATTTTATATCTCTTCCACTGTGTGTGTTTGTATGTTGCTTTTTCTAACTGAATGTGTTTCATCCCCGCTCCTCGCACGCCTTTCGCAACAACAAAGTCTGATTACATTTTTCAGCTGCAACTGTTGCGCCCTTCTTGCTTTCCCCCTCACTCGCATTGTGTGTATGGGTATAATTATAGCTGCTCCCGCCTCTCTCCATCTATCTCGCTATCGGGCCCCTGATTTGTCCTGCCATCTGCTGTCTAATTGACCCGTTATAATTCAGGTGTCAACATTAGTCCCGTTACATTTTACAATTGACAAACGAAAAATCTAAGCAAAGCAATGAAAAAAGCAAAAAAAAAACAAGCACATTTTAGGGATTTTCCTTTTAATATTGGTTATCAATTAACAGGAATTTATCAATCTTAAATCATTTTTGATATTCTATTAAATTACCGATTCTTATCCAACATTTGGTAACTCATTGTAATTGTTTCTCTTTTTAAATAAACAAGCAGTCATAATAATTATAAACATTTAATTACGCAAAATGTAATCAAACAATAATATTGTTGAAAAATTGTTATCTTTGTTAATGCAAATAAAAGGAATAAAAATCACTGCATTATTTATCCAGAGCAATTTTTGCAATTGTGACAGCAAAAGCTAAAAAAAAAACACCAATTCGGCCGTAATTGTTTTTTTTCTGTTTGGCAATATACAAATCAAGGCTGCCATTTTGGCTAAATAGCTAGAAATAGCTTTTATCTTGGGAATTATTTTTGATAATTAAGTAACTAAACTTTTTTTTTTGGCTGAGCAGAATACCTCTATTTCCCATGGAACTGTAAAAATGCTTAGAAAAATTAAAATTAATGCTGCCATTTTGGCTATTAAAAAACTAGAATTAGCTTTTTAGCTAAGGACATTTTTATTTTGATAACAGAATAGCCCTATTGCCAAGCATAATCAATATCAGAGATGCAAAATGTGGTACAAGTAACTGCAAAAAAAAGAAACAATAACAAAAAAAATGTTTGCAATTAGAGGCATCAGCGACAGCTGTGAAAAATGCCTTTCAATGTCAGCGCCACAATAATTTCCCAAGCAGCTATATATTTATTTTGTTTTTTGAGTCTGACAAACATGCATGTTTAAACATGTTTATGCATGTTTATATATATATATATATATGTATGTATATTTTACATCACTGCTATGTAAATGTTGCAATTAAATAAAGTTTTTTTCCGTTTTTAGTTCGTGATTTATTTTTATTTGATTTTTTCTGCGTTTTTTTTATTTATTTATTTTTTTGCTTGCTTTTGCTTGGCGTGCAAAAAGTTGCGCGTTCCGTTCGTCGACGGAATCATCGTCAGCGACGCTGAAAATTGTTGAGATTCCATTCACATTCCAGCATGCAATTCGTACTGGATTATTGCCTCTGTATGTGTGTTTGTGAGTGCTGTTAATGCTGCTGCTGTTATTGTGGGCTGCGCCGACTGCAGGCAGCGACTAAACAGGTGAGGCGACGTCTATGTGTGTGTGTGTGTGTGTGATCGTGTGCATTCCAAAAACACACGCACACACATAAATACATATATATATATATATATATCAGCACACAAATGCACATCAGAGTTGCGCATTGCAGTTCAATTAATAAAGTTTTGTAGCTTACATTTTGATAAGCACAAAAATCGTGTAGTTTTGTGAGTTCGGTTAAAAAAAAATTGTTGCAAATCATTAATGGGATGCAAATAAAATTAGCTTGGACTCAAATGAACGAACGACATGAACTGCATTTGGGGATGTAACTAGTTAGTTTTAGGGACTAGTTCAAATGAACAATGCATAACAATTCTAATTCAAATGAACGAACGAAATAATGCAATCAAGTATTTATATATTCATTTCATTAATTTTAGTGACTTGTTCAAATAAACATCTGATTTTTAAATCGAAAAGAACGATAAGAAGTGACTTGGATGAACGGTCACCATATCTAGTTAATTTTATTGACAAGTTCAAATCAGCACGTAGCATCGCCGTTGCAGCTGATTTTAAAAGTAAATGAACGATAAAAATTGTAGTGACTAGTTCAATTGAACAATATGTAACTAATAATAAAAGTGACTATTGTGAACAAATGAATGTCGGTTATAAATCTAGTTCATTTTAGTGACTAGTTCAAATGAACAGTACGCAGCATCTCTGTTGCCGCTGCTGTGGCTTTTCAAAAGTAAATGAACGATAAAAAGTGACCAGGTCTTGTGGTGTGGCCAGGCTAGTTTATGTTGTTTTCTTGCCTGTCCAAAAGAGGGCGCAAGGCAGCAGGGAGCCAGCCCCTGCGAGAGAGCGAGAGAGAGATAGAGCATATAGATTTTACACCCCTTTTTCGCAAGACGCCACTGTTTGCTGCAAGTTGCAATCGACGACGACGAAAATGCAATTTAGCTCGTTTTTCTTGCTTCTCTTGCTTCAATTTTTTTTAGCTCCCTCTTCCTCCGCTTCTACTGCTGCTGCTGCTATGCGTTGAAAAAAGGGAAAACGAAACGAAAACAAACAACAACAACAACAGCAGCCGCCTTGTTGGGGATAAGTCGCCGTGGAATGCGCATTTTTTGCAATAATAATCAGCAACAAATACTATTTTTATCTGCCGTCTGTCTTGATGTGTGTGTGTTTGTAAGTGAGAGTGTGTGTGCGAGAGAGAGAGTTGCTTGCTCACTTTTTGCTTTGTGCATTTTGATGGCCAATTTCATAGGATTTTTTAACATGCGCACGCGACTATCTCCCACACACACACAAACTGACTATAAATAGAACTGTTTATATGTGCTGCTAACGTTAACATAGGCAGGAGCAGCAGCAGCTGTAAAAATGTCCTCTTCATTTTGACTGTTAATTTTATGTTGCACATTTTTAATTAACATGCATAAACGAAATGGAACTTCTTACATCTTCTGTTAACATAAACATGCAACTTAACATAGGCAAAATTAATGTTGCAATTTTTGATTTACACACAAACAAAAACATTTGAATTTAAATAGCTCATAAAAAAAAATTACGTGAAATGCGGCAAATTGTCTTTCAAGTTGGCCGCAATTAAAAAATTCAAAATTCCAATAGCGTCTCGCATTCCACAAGCATCAAAAATTACTCTCTCTCTTCGTGTGTGTGTGTGTGTTGTACATATTTGTACTATTAATTAGTTATTGGTTAAAATGTATACAAAAAAATACTCTTGTGTAATGTGCAAAAAAAATGTCCCAAAATGGAAGTCGGTTGGGGTGGTGGGGGTTGAAAGTATTCTTCTCTTCTCTGTTGACAATTGGATTTGGCGCGTGTTCGTTTTTATCGTTTATTATCCCAAAAGCACCTTCCAGTCTCGCTCTTATCACACACACACACACATGCATACATAAGCTTACATATGGATATGCACGTGTGTATTTAACATTCCAGAGTTCTTCTCGTCTAAGCAGAAAAAAACAGAGCGCAAAAGTCAAATTTTTGTCAACAAAATAATTAAACTCTTTTATTTAGCAAATATATCTATGTATGTGTGTATGTAAGCATGCGCGAAATTTATGAGCATTGCTATGTTTATGTCATATTTTGTGTGCCGAACTCATTTTTAATGCATACTTTCTGCTTTGAAAACACGTTTAAGTGACGAAAAAAAAATAGTTAAATTCCATTGCATGAAGAAAATGTCCCTGTGTTGCTAACATTGCTATGTTATGATAACAGACAAGCGTATAACATGGAACAAAATGTCCTTTGACCTGTTTTTAACATTGCTACGTTATGCTAACAGCCAATTGTAAATAAAAATTACATTAGAAGCCTAAACTTAAAATACGTTATTTCATTACCTAGATTTAATTAGACGTCATGTTGTGCCTGTTTTATACGATAAAAATAATGTAGGAAAAAAAATTTAATTTCATTGGATGAATCGCAAATAGCAATTAGACTGAAATTAAATGCCCCTCACCTTGTTATTGTTAATAATGCTAATTTACATTAACATGGATCAAAATATCCTTCGACCTGTTGCTAACATGGCTATGTTACGCTAAAAGCCAATGAATTAATAACTTAATATATAAATTACATGAACATTTTATGGTTATCTTGAAAAATGTTATCTTTGTATTTATTTATTTATTTTTTTTATGCTGTCTCTGTTTCTCTCGTATATCCATATTTATATGCAAATAGTTTTATGTTTAACTGCAATTGCTATTCAGTTTGCTTATTTGCACTTGGCACAATTCGACGAATTTTTTTTTTTCGTCGTTTTTTGCCTGTTTGTTTACACATATATTTTTGTGTATCTCTTTCTCATTTTTATGGTCAGGTGCGCGTGTTAAATCCTCTTTTTCCCTTTGCCTTTGCGCTGCTGATTCGCAATCGATTTGGAATTTAATGATTTTGATGGAATTTACACGCTTCCAAGAATATTTCCATGACATAATGCGTCAAACAACGCATAAATTATGAGCACTTGTGCAAGAGAGAAAGAGGCAGAATCTGTTTCACTTTTCCAATCAGCATTCGAATAATGAATATTCATTTCCAATGTGTATGTTTCATTTCCAAATGCGAATAATAACAGAATAACAGAATGTTTAACAGCAACAACAACTGCACAAGCAATAACAGCAACAATAACAGAATTCTTGTATTCTCTTCTGACTCACGTCTTTGGCATGTAAATGAGTACTGTGTGTGTGCTATGTGTGTGTGTGTGTGCATGAATGATGGACAAGTTTAAAACGCGTCGCGCGTCTGCGTAGCGTGTGACAATTTTTTTGTGTACCCTATTTTTAATTCAAATTAATAACAGGGCATGAGCAGCCAAATTTGTGTAACTGGAAAATGAGTTTTGAGTAAGCAACTGGAATGTACTATGTTAAATATATATATACCAGAAATTTCGAAATTAATTAATTATTATAATTTTATGCATTTTTACTTTTACACGAGCGACTTTACATTTTCTATTGTATTAATTTTGTGAATTAAATATTATAAATTAATTGAAATATGCCAAAATCATTAGAAATGTCCACTACAGTTTTTTAAGGTTTACGTGATATCTTCCAGTTGTGTACGCTCTCTTAAAACAGTTCAGTTTCTATTTTTCTCTTTCGACTTTTAGTAATTTTTGTCTCTGTTTTGTGTCTATTTTCAGCAAATCGAAGCAAAACCGACTTCGATTCGTGTATTAAATTAATTAAAATTCCGTCGAGCCTCGGCTAAAACACAACAAACAAAACAAATCAAACAAAAAATATATATATGTTTTATATGCAAATATTCAAAAATTCATTCACCGAGTGTTCGAGTACAAAATATTTATTGTATTTTGCGCGCGGTCAACATGATAATGGCGAAAAATATTTGTGATAAAACTAAGAAAAATAAATAATAATATAACAAAAAAATAGCAGCTGCAGAAAATGTGATAGTAAAAATTCAAACTTGACAAATCGTAGAAAAATCGCTGCGAATAATATTAATTAATTTATATATACATATAATTATTTGCTTAAATTTATAAATACATATTTTAAAATGGAATTTGTGACAGAAAAAAGGTTTTAATTCTAATGCAAATTAAGTGGCATTCGTGAAGAATACAAAATAACCGAAACAAACTGCTAAAAAAAAACAGCTTAAATAAACAGCTAAAAAAAAAAACAACTGCTTTGCTTTGAGCAAGGCTAGTAAGTAGTTAAAAAAGTGCCTAAAATACAACAACAACAAACAATAAAAGCAGCTCACAAGAGAAGAAGAAGCACAAGTCGAAAAAAGAGCTTCTCACACACACACGCACACATGCTGAAGTAACCCCCCAAAATATAAAAACGGCTGCTGACTGTTTGTGAGTGAGTGTGTGTGTGTGTGTGTGCGTATTTGTGTGCGTGTGTGTGTGTTGTTTACGTCGTCGTGTATTCGTGTGTGTGCGTGCGTGTGCGTGTGTTTAGTGTGATATGAGTGCTAAATATCACAAGGAGAAGAAGAAGCAGCAGCAGCAGCAGCATAAAAATGCATCCAGCGGGCGAAAAAAGGGGTCGCCCCAATGATAAATACACAGCGAAAGCGCTCGAGAGCATTAAACAGGATCTAACACGATTTGAAGTACAAAATAATCATAAAAATAATCAGGTGAGTTTCTTTAAAATATATATCAAAATCAAGTTAAGCAAATAAAATTAACCCAAAAAAATAACCAGCGAAAGATATTCCAAATTTACAAATCAGTTAGCAAATGACAGAATGCAAACAAACACACAAATTGCAGATTGTAATTGTATGTGTGTAACATTTGCTGTTTGGAAATAAAATACAAAAAAATTGAGCTCAATAAAAAACTCGACTTATGTAAAAACTTTTTATCTCTCATTATAAGAATGAAATTTTCATTCACAGAAAAAACAAAACTAATAAAAAAAACTATTAAAGAAACACTAATAAATATTTCCAAAACATATATTACACAAGGCTGTTAAGTAGAAAGAACAACAGCATAATTTAACATAAAAGAAAGAGACAAAAACAACATCAATTTATCAGCTTGCCTTAATGCTTTACAAATGATGCAGCGAAAGGTGAGAAATAGAAAGAAAAACCACAAAATACGACAACCAATATAAAAAAGAAACCAAAAAAATTAACAACTAGATAAAACGTATGTCGCGCGACTCAAAAAAAAAGTGGAAACGCAATAAAACGAAACAAAAGCGTGGGCGAAGAAAATAAAACATGTTCACCTGCTGATGGCACGAGCCGAGTTGTTGTTGTATCTGTTATTGTTGTTGTTTCACTTGCAGACTAACTGTTAATAAGACATCATTGACATTTGTTACAATCAGCTGTTTTGTGTGTGTGGGCGATCATTTTGAACAGGAGTTGGCAATTAAATAAACATTTTTTTTGGTCAATGAAATATGAGTGGGTGTATTTGTGTGTGTTTGTTTTTGTGCCAAATATATAAAAATAACAGCTCGAAATGAAATTAATGAACCGCCAGCGAAATGCAATTGACCTTCTGCCATTTCACACACACACACACATACACTTACACATGTATGTATTATGTACCTCTGTTATAAGCAGCAATGAGTGGGCGGCTCTCTTTTACTGCTCACTGTTAAAAGCTGCCAGACAAAATGTCCAGCTACATTTTTCACTCTCTCGCATTCTCTATTCGATATGCGTGAGTGAGTGAGCGCGTGTGTGTGTGCACGCGATCGCTTTGAATGCGAATGAATGTATTGACGTCACAGCTGTCAAAAGCTGAGAGCTGCACAAAAAATTTATATGGAATTTTAGCAATAGAAGAAGTAGCAAATAATAGTAGAAGAGTAGAATTTAATAGTCAGTATGTAGTAGGAAAAGAAAAACCAAGAGCATATTAGATTATTAGTAGAAGTAGTAGTATAAGCGGTAGCACTATTTTTAGAAGAAGTAGTAGAGGTATTTGTATATAGAATAGAATAGAAGTAGGTGGAAAAGAATTAGTAGTATTTGTAGTAAAAGTAGTATTAACAGTAGAAGTTATTTCATTATTACAGCTAATTATAATAATAGAATTGAAAGTGGTAGTAGTATGTAATAGCAAAGTGGTATGCGGTAGTATAATTATAAGGAGTAGTATAAGTAGAAGTATAAGTAGTAATAGTAACTGGTGTGAGTATAAGTAGTAGTATAAGTTGAAGTGTATATAGTACTAATTCTAGTAGTAGTAGGTAGAATAAGTATTAATAGTAGTAGTAAAAGTAGTAGAAGTAGTAACAGTATTTGGCATTATTCACTAATAATATAATAATAATAATAACATAATTAACATAACATAATTATTAGTTATATAAGAGTAGTAATATTAGTAGAAGTATTAGTAGTAGTATCTTTTATAGTCGATCAACTTTATATTTAGGATCCAAGTTATCGGTTGCCGAAACGGTTGAAACTAAAACAATTTGATCGATAAATTCTGAAGTTAGTAGTTCTTTGGTTGTAGTGTTAATAATAGTATTAGTAATAATATTCATTCATTACACACACACACACACACACACACACAGACAGGCGTTAAAATGCAATTTTCAATTTGTGGCAGCAACAACAACAACTTTGGCAAATAATCATTTATAAACAGTATTTGGCATTTTGGTTGGTTTATCGATTTCGCCTCGAGGCAGGCTCTGACCGTGTGAGTGTGTGTGTGTGTGTGTGTGGAGTGTGGATTGTGTGGACTGTGGACAGGCAGCTAGCTCATAAAAACGCTTAAATATGATCTGACGGGTCATTAATTTAAAATTTTACGATTCCACCAGGCAGCCAGCCACTCAGCTACTGTTTGCCGTTTGCCGTTTGCTGTTTGCTTGTGCGATTGTAAATTATGGTCGGGCGAGCGATCCATTCGATTAGCCAACATTCCTGCGGCTAAGCCGACCAACAAATGCAGTCGACTTGTTTGTTGTTACTGCAAGTTTTTTCTTTTTCATTTTTTTCGTTTTCTTTGACTCATAAAAATATGTTGCTGACGGGGGGCCAGGCAGTTGACTATTTAAGCCTGCTTAAATCATGCTCCGATTTTGTGGCTTTGATTCAGATTAATTTTTTTGGGGAAAAGATCCAAGGGATATATTCTCATAGGGTATATAAGAATAAATACCAGTCGATATAGACATCATCTCATGTTTCGATACATATCGATTACCGATAGTAACGAAAGTCAACACACGCGACATAGCCATAATCTTCGATTTCTGATAGCAATAAAAGCTAGTCGATAAAGTTCAGACTTGGAATTAAATTTATTGTAACATTTCAACTAATTTTATTGACGACAAAAAAATAATAATAATAAAAATATATCGATTTTGACTTAATTCGATTACCAAAGTGGACTATTTTAGATGTTATTTTGATTATTATTGAAATGAATTAAGAAAAGCATTTACATATCCAAAATGGAAGTTCGTTTTTTATTAAGGTCCAACTAAAATGAAGTAGCCTTGTCAGCTGTCGGCTTTTTAGCCAACTTTTGGCTGTTAGCCACGTGGCCTGCCTAAAATGCGAAAATACCCAAGCATAATCTGCTCAAATATAGCAGGCAGCGACTGTAGTCATAGTCCAAATGTGGGCAGTCCAATAATAAAAAAAAGCGATGCGATAAATAAAACAATTTACAATTTATTCATGGTTTGCTTTTAACACTTTTTTAACGCCCACAGCTGCTGCTGCTGCTGCTGCTTCTTCTCGCTTTGGCGGCTACCATAAAACGATCATCGATTTGACACTGCTATAAATAGCAGAGACACGAACCAGTTGAAGCACGAGTTCTGCCCAAATATGATTAAATAAAAAATAAATAAAACTGAGGCTGCAACCAATTAAAATGACAAAACGTTCGATATAAATTCAGAGCTAAATGGCATTTTTTAAAAGTAAAAACAAAACGCGAGACACAAAAAAACAACAACAACAACAACAAAAGAAGCGAAATATGCATACAACAAATTAGTCAACACATAAAAGGCAATCAAACAATAAATTTCCCTTCTCCCCCTCACTCTACCCACACACACAATTCAACACCTCTTTTCTTTATCAATACACTCGTCAAAATACATGTGAAATTTGGCTTTAGAGCCCTAATTGCTTGTCATATATAATAATAAAAAAAGTTGTAGCTATTTATAAATCGTACTGCTAAAAGTATGCGGACTAACTGTAATACATATTTGTGACTAACAAGCTGAAAATGAGATTTTTAATGAACTGTTTTTTAAATGAATAATAATATAACAAATTGGAGTTTCGTTGGAGTCGTTAAGTTGAGGGGAATTTGTCTTTTCTTGCAAGGGAAATTTATCGTGCATGTTATTTAACATTGTTGTTGTGTTTTTGTAAATATCAGCAGTTAATGTTAACATTTAACATTTAACAGGTTTAAAATTGAGCATTACCGAAAAGGATTTAAGTTGGGCTAATATATATTACAGACAGAAGTAAGCATCTACGACTCTATATAGTATATATATTCTTGATCTGCTCGATTTAGCAATGTTTGACTGTCTGCCTGTCCACAAAATATATACTCAGAAATATTATTAATCTGTGCAAATATCATTGAGATCGCATAAGAAACACAGATTTATGTTAAGGAAAATTTTTTTTCTTATGCAACAAAATTAGTTTCTGTCTGCAGGGTATCTCCTCGTCGGGCTCTCTCTCGCCTAGCTAATTCTAGCCAGTTTTGCCTATTAGACATATTATTTCTTTCTAATAGTTCATCTCCAACAAGACATCAAACCACAAATTATAAATATATATATATATATATATTTGATTTAGTTGCAAATTCCTATGTATATATATATATATATGTATATATATGCTTTTCAGCTAGAAAATGACCAAAAATTAACATTTACCCGAATCTCTCTCTAATAATAACAAAAGACAGCAACAAAAATACAAAATTCAAATAAAACAAAAAGAAATGTTTGAAATGCCTTCGCGCAGCATTCCCCCCCCCCCCCCCCCAAAAAAAAAAATATATATATATGCAAATAATTATACATATTTATATAGATATTCTTGTATTTGCCAGTTGCCAAGAATCTAATGTATTCTCATGTTTGGGTATGTGTATGTGTTTGCAAAGACCAAGAAAATCCCAAAATTAAAAAAAAATACACATTTTTGCTCTTTGCCTTGTATATTGTTTTTTTTATCTGTTTATCGCCAGTAAAAATATATATTTATATTTTTTTTTTGTCAGGTTCAAAGTTATTTCGGTCAAGGTGATAAGTGCCACAAATTGTGGCGCCCTTGTTTGTAGGTCTTAATTTCAAGTGGATTAGCGAAAGTGTTTTCTATTCTCTTATTTTTGTTTGCCTACCGCAAATCCAATTTATTTTATTTGCAATTTGTGAGCAGGGTAAAGGGGGTGGGGGATGGGTTGAGGTTGGGCTATTTAACGGTTCAGCTAATTTCGTCGTCAATTGTTTTGTGCATGTAAATCGTGCAGAATAAGCAGAAGCAGAAGAAGCAGTAGCGGCAGGCAATAAAGCGTCGTCGATTTGTCTGCTGGGGGTAATTTTTTTTGCTCTTTTGTTGGGTTTCTTCGCGTCCTTGGTTTTAATTAGTCTGCGTTGGCCGCAACATCAAACGCATGCTCTCCCTTTCTCTCTCGCTCGCCCACTTGATGTTTAAATACGCAGCTAGCAGCAGATAAAAAAATGTGTATTTGCGTTTTGTTGTGCTAGAGATGCGCACTTTTAAATAAATACGTTCTAAGAATTTATTAATACAAATTGAATATAAATATTAAATTAATTGAAACGCAACAATTCGGGGAAATTTAGTTCAAAGAAATTCCCTCAATTTTAAACCTGTTAAATTTAATGTTAACATTAACTGCTGATATTCACAAACACAGCAACAAAGTTAAATAACATGCATGATAAATTTCCCTTGTACGACAAGACAAATTCCCCTCAACTTAACGACTAATCTCAGGTTAAACAACTGTTGTTGTGTGGATTTAATATTGATTAACATTGGATATGTGACGTTAAAACTCAGCCGCTGTCAAAATTGCAATTTCGTGAACGAGCGTGACTTTTTATCTTGTTACATATGTATATGCGTATGTGAAGATTTCATGTCACGTTGCCATCGCAAAATTTATGGCCATCACTCATGCAATGTCAAAAGGCGAGGATCAGTCACAAAAGAAAGACGATGATGATGATGAAAGAATGCGTAAAACGGGTAGCCATCAGCAACAGCAAAGTGCATACACACACACACACAAACACACACACACTTATATACACACTCATACTGAAGGTTGCCCTGTTCTGTTCTTCTTCTGTTTGCTGCAATCTGTCAGCCGGCGATTGCTTTGTTGTTGTTGTTCTTTGCTCTCTTTCTCGTTGTGCCTGTTTTCGTTTTGCTCTCTTCTGCTTGCTGTGTATACATGTATATCTGATTGTTTGTGTGTGTGCTCCTGACTTTTAGGAATTTCTGAACGATGGCAAGAATTTGATTTCATTGCTTTTTGCCGCAACGTTTCTTCTGCCTTTTGCTTTAGGGTCTGTTCGCATTTTTGTTTTTATTTTGTATGCGCGCGTTTTGTTTAGTTTTTGAACTGCTACCAAATCTAAACACAAACACAAACACACACACTCACACTCACACACACACACACACACACACACTCACACTCACACTCACACACACACACACACACACACAACTGATACAAGCCAATATGAATACACAAACAAATTTTCTCACAGCGCAGGAATGTTGCCCATGCAAGGGTGAAGAATCTGATGTGGGGAGGATAACTGGAATTTAGATTTGCTGCTGTTTGCTAATCAATATGGATACTTCTAAGAATTAAACGTAGAATATCGATCAATATTTAGTAAAACTACTCACTTAACAAAGGGACAAATTAATTTTAGTTTGTTCATTTAGTTCATTAATTTGAATCAGTTGTTTCGTTCTTTGAGTTCGGTTCATGTTCATTTGTTCATTGAGTAAAAGTACAAATTAAACCTCTGTGCATGAAATGATAATGAAAATAAACTAATTTGAATAATAAATCGGAAATGGGCGAACTTGACGAATTATTATCCGACTTAACCAAACTATAAGCATTAAACAGACATCACGAACGATGATTAAACGAATGAACTAATTGAACGATTCGTTCATAATTGCGCAACTGGACTAATTTTTTTGAATGAACTGTAAATATGTAGTGCAAATGAAAAGTGTATCGATAACATTGTTTGAACGTTTAGTTGTCGAGTACTTGTCGATTTGTTTTATCTTTGTTTTTCATTATCGATAACTTGTTAGATCTGAAATCGTATATCGATAACATAATTGATATTTTGCTTCATCGATTTCTTGACACTAATTAATTTTTGATCTGAAAACAGACCTTAAGTTTTCATTATCATTATCGATAACTTTTTTTTCGAACTCTAATAAATTAACATCAATAAATAAACAAATAATATGTAATAAATAATAGTTGATAGCTCATAGATGTTTGTCTTTTTCACTTATCGATAACTTATCGATTTCTTGTCTTGCAGAATTACACACCTCTGCGATATACGGCCGCCAATGGACGCAACGACGGCACCGATTACCATCATGCCAAGCAGCTGCCCCTGGAATCATCGCCACTGGCCTCGGCCTCATCCCCCTCGCCCGATGTGGTCGCTGCTGTTGTTGTTGTGCCCCAGCTGGTTGCAGCTCAACAGCAGCAGCAGCAGCAGGGACAGCCGGGGCAGCTGCAGCAGCAGGGTCAGGTGCAAGTGCAGGTGCAGCAGGGAGTTGCCAATGCCGTTGCCAATGGTCATGTGCCAAAGATGATCAATGCGCTGATGCCGCCCAAATTGATACGCAAACCGAGCATCGAGCGGGAGACGCCAACGCATTATTTACGCTGCAGTCCCGCCCTGGATTCCGGCGCTGGCAGTTCCCGCTCGGACAGTCCACATTCGCACAGCCATCAGCCGATGAGTGGCAGGACGAGCACTGGCCAATATTCACCGTCGCCGAGCAGTTTTAGTGATGCAACACCGCCGGCGCCACCGCCACGCAATCCACAGCTGGGCAGCTCGGCGACGCCACCGCCACCGCCGCCCACCAATCAGTCGATATTCAAGCGACGCTCACCGGCACTGAACCGCCCAGCGGCAATTGCGCCCAGCTGCACCTCGCCGAGCATAGCACAAAATGGTAACAACAAGCAGCAGCAGCAGTTGCAGCAGCAGCAGCAGCAGCAACTCAGCCAGCAGCAGCAGCAGCTCAGCCAGCAGCTAAAGGCGCTCAGCATGTATCCGAGCGGTGCGGTGAGTGGTGCTGCTGTTGAGCCACCGCCACCCTATCTCATCAATACGGTGGTGGTGAGTGCCACAGCTGGAGCTGCAGCTGCTGCACCACCGCCACCACCGCCCAGCTATACGGCCTCAATGCAATCGCGTCAATCGCCGACGCAATCGCAGCAATCCGATTACCGCAAGTCACCCAGCAGTGGCATCTATTCGGCCAACTCGGCCGGGTCACCCAGTCCCATTACGGTTAGCAGCAGTGGCACAGGCGTGGGCGTGGCAAGGCCGCAGCCACGCGTCTATCAGACACGCACCCAGCCACCCATAATCATGCAGAGCGTCAAGTCCACCCAGGTGCAGAAGCCCGTGCTCCAAACAGCTGTGGCGCCCCAATCGCCCGTGAGTGCCTCGGCGAGTAATTCTCCGGTGCATGTGCTGGCTGCACCACCATCCTATCCACTGAAGTCGGCGGCGGTGGTGCAGCAGCAACAGCAAGCAGCAGCAGCAGCACACCAACATGTGCCAGTTGTTGTCATTGCGGGAGCGGTGAAGCCACCGACGCCCACAACGCCGCCGCTGCTCAATGGTGGTGCTGCCAGTGGTGTGGGCAAAGTGGTGGGCTGCATGGAGCCACCGTCTTATGCGAAGAGCATGCAGGCCAAAGCGGCAACAACAACGCCACAGCCACAACAGCAGCAGCAGCAGCAACAACAACAACAACAACAGCAGCAGCAGCAGCAGCAACAACTGCAGCAGCAGCAACAACAGCAGCAACAGTTGCGTGCGCTGCAAGCACAGCAGCAACAGCAACAATTGCAGCATCAGCAACAACAACAACTCCAGCAACAACAACAGCAACAACAAAAGGTAACTGATGCAAATAGACACCAAGCAATAATTTCTGCAGAAGCTGTAAGGAAGAGGAACACTTCCTCTGCTCCTGCCCAGCACTTGCCAGAAAGAGCAGATTAAGCACCGCTTCCTCAGCGATCTTATCGCAGTTGTCGCAGAATTAGCAACAGCCAAGATTGCGAATGTGAATTTAATATAAGCAAGTAAAAAGCATGGGACAGATTAGGCTTAGGATTCCCGATAATAATAATACGGAGATTGCCACCACCTGAACTCAATTTAGATGCGGTCTCCCAGTATGTGTCAAGGAATCGCGAATTGATCGCAACGCACCACATCTGGCATATATGTGTCAATCCTGCAGTCGACAAGCTTCTAACCTAGGAATAGCTGATAAAGATGTAGAAAATTCCTTGTACTCCCAATCGGAACTGTAAAAGTTGATAAAAATTGATATGGCTGTTTGAACTCGGATGGGTTCCGGGTCTTAGGGATAAAGCGAGGGGCTGATAATTGGGCAGAGAGGTCTCTAAAGAAATCGGTTAGCTGAACTAGGTGTAATCAGCAGTGAACCCTGATAACGAGAAGAAATGCTGAAAGCAGATCTTGGCAGATGATAGCACATAGTATCTAAGGGAAACGAGCAGGATTATTGGTTGATGAACGAGCTGTGGACTCTGATCTAATGGGGGAGAAATGATTTGATGATGATTTAAATGTATTCTTTGTGCCACAACTCAACTCACTTCTTCTAAATTTTGTTTATTTTGTCCAGTCACTGCCCGTTGGTGGCAGCAATGGGAATGCGAGTCGGCAGCTGCCACCGCCGCCGCCTTATCAGAGTGCGCGTGTCGCCACGCCCGAGTTGTCCATCAGCAACAATGGTAACAGCAACAGCAACAGCAGCAACAACAACAACAACAACAATAACAACAACAGCAACCTGCAACCTGAACTCAAACAACAACCCGCAAGCATCAACAACAACATACAAATCAGCAACAGCAATTTGGCAACAACGCCACCAATTCCACCAGCAAAATACAGCGGAATCGGCATGGGCGGTGGCAACAGCTCCAGTGGCAGCAATGGTTCCGCAACCAATGCAACAGCTGCTGCTGCTGCTGCTGCCGCCGCTGCTGCCGCCGCAGCTGCTGCCGCGTGCAAAAAGATCAAACATGCCTCACCCATACCGGAGCGCAAGAAGATCTCCAAGGAGAAGGAGGAGGAGCGCAAAGAGTTTCGAATACGACAATATTCGCCGCAAGCCTTCAAATTCTTTATGGAGCAGCACATTGAGAACGTCATCAAGTCGTATCGCCAGCGCACCTTCCGCAAGAACCAGCTCGAGAAGGAGATGCTGAAGGTGGGTCTCTCGGATGAGACACAGATCGAGATGCGCAAAATGCTCAACCAGAAGGAGTCCAATTACATTCGGCTCAAGCGCGCCAAAATGGACAAGAGCATGTTCGTCAAAATCAAGCCCATCGGCGTGGGTGCCTTTGGTGAGGTGACCCTCGTCCGCAAAATAGACACCTCGAATCATTTGTATGCGATGAAGACGCTCCGCAAGGCCGACGTCCTCAAGCGCAATCAGGTGGCTCATGTGAAAGCCGAACGTGATATTCTGGCCGAGGCCGACAACAACTGGGTTGTCAAGCTCTACTATAGTTTTCAGGATAAGGATAATTTATATTTCGTCATGGACTACATACCAGGTGCGTATCACACACTATATACAATATATACATATATATATATATATATATATATATGATTGGTATTTTACAGGCGGCGATCTGATGTCGCTGCTGATCAAGCTGGGCATCTTCGAGGAGCCGCTCGCCCGCTTCTACATTGCGGAGGTCACCTGCGCCGTCGACAGTGTCCACAAAATGGGCTTCATTCACAGGTGCGTTGAGTGTGCCCCAAAAATATCATTCACAATATGAAATAGTTGCTTGTCATTGTTCAGAAATTGTGCTTCTTGGCTAAACCTCTAGTCTGGAACTGTTCCATAGCATCATTAATTTATATGAAGGAGCTGACTTTCCACTTGATCTTGTATCTTAAGATATAGTAACTTGCCAAGAACTTGTGCTTTTTGTATATAGCCTAATACCTGACAGACTTTTACAGACGTAAAACTCAAATTTAGTTTTATATAATAATTTTGTACATTTGAGTTGCATTTTCGCTTGATCTCTGATCCTAAACAGTAGCCATAAGATGGAGTAGTTATGAGATATAGTATTTCGTGTATATATTCTCTGTCTGTGATGATCTCAGATGCCAGAAGAGCTAGAGACTGTGGAAGTATTTGTAATGTAAGCTCTCGTTTATTGTAGGCAGACCAAGTTTATTAGATTTGATCGATAACTGCACCCGCTTAGCAAATATCGATACAAATCGATTTTACAAATACCACTCATAATATCGATTACAGACAAATTAGAGTTTGTAATTAGAAAACTATAAAAATATGTTGATTTTACAACAGATTCTTGATCGACTATTATTAAGAGAAAAGTTAGATCTTGTCTCTACTCAATATCATATAGACTATTTGGAATATATTATCTAGCCAGAGCAATACATTTGAATACCATATTATTCAAAACAAATCATTAAACTTTGCTCCATGCAGGGACATCAAGCCTGACAACATACTCATTGACCGGGACGGACACATAAAGCTGACAGATTTTGGCCTTTGCACCGGCTTCAGATGGACGCACAACTCCAAATACTATCAGGAGAATGGTGAGTGTCCTCGTCACTTATCTAACTGCTGCGAGTTAAGATTAACTCATTTTATTTGGTAGGCAATCACTCGAGGCAGGACTCCATGGAACCGTGGGAGGATTATTCGGAGAACGGTCCAAAGACCACAGTGTTGGAAAGGTGAGTAAAATCCATAAGCCACAATCTGCCCAAATCATATTATTTGCTAATATTTTGTATACTTGTTGTGTTCCCCGCGAGATTAGGCGTCGCATGCGGGATCATCAAAGAGTGCTGGCCCATTCGCTGGTTGGCACACCCAACTATATAGCGCCCGAGGTGCTAGAGAGGAGCGGGTATACGCAGTTGTGCGATTACTGGAGCGTTGGCGTCATTCTCTACGAGATGCTGGTGGGTCAGCCGCCATTTCTGGCCAACAGTCCCATGGAGACACAGCAAAAGGTATCAATTAGGTTTTGGCCAAATTGAAATTGCCAGATTCGAGTTAAGATTTCGCTGCTAAGCTTGAATAACAAAATTGGAAGAAGTCTCATATCTAAAATCAATTTTGAAATGCAGGTCATAAACTGGGAGAAGACGTTGCATATACCGCCGCAGGCGCAGCTGTCCATGGAGGCAATGGATCTCATCCGGCGGCTGTGCGCCTCTGCCGACAAGCGGCTGGGCAAGAGTGTCGATGAGGTCAAGGGTCATGAGTTCTTCAAGGGCATCGATTTTGCGGATATGCGCAAACAGAAGGCGCCTTATATACCGGAAATTAAACATCCAACGGATACGTCCAATTTTGATCCGGTGGATCCGGATAAGTTGCGCTCAAACGATTCGAATTTGAGCAGCGGCGATGACATCGATCTCAATGATCGCCAATTCCATGGATTTTTCGAATTTACCTTTAGACGATTCTTCGATGACAGACAACCGCCGGACATGACCGATGACCAGGCGCCGGTCTATGTCTGAGCTAACAAAATACCATATAATATATATATATATATATATATATATATGTATATATATATATATATGATTTGCATGTGTTAGTCAAATAGTCACAAAACAACAACGACAACTAAAAAAACCGTTAACAGTGTGCCAACAGCGTGTTAACAGCGCCTTAACAGCGGCAACTCTGTTAAGTCCAAGCAATAATTCTTGTAATGCAAATATTCAATTTAGTATTTTTTTAGTTCAGATAGATAAAAAAAAAAAAAAATGTTGAGGCACTGTTTTCATTTGTGGCAGTTTGTTTTATTTGTATTTTATTTTTTGTTGTTTTCCTTTGTATATCTTAGCAGTTATTGAAAGTGACACACATACATACATATATATATATATGTAATTGACACATATTTATAACAAAAGTAAAAAACAATTATATACGGTTGATTAGCAAAAGGGACTATACATACATATATATATTCATATATATATACATAAATACATACATACATATATATGCTTGATTGCATGAACTGAATAAATTTAAATGAATTGAGTCATAACTTTTGATTTTTTTGTAAACTAAAGATCTTGTATACAAACAAAAGCAGTTTATATATATATATATACATATATATATATATTATATGCATATATTACAAAATAGTTATGTACGTTATTATGATGAACGATGATGGCAATGGAATGAAAATCTATTTAAATTTATATATAGACTTGGAGAAAGCAATTGAACCAATTTCCTGGTGCTCAAATCAAAAATAAAAGCTATACTTACACACACACACACACACTATGTGCCTTGACAAGAGAGGAAAGAAATCAAAACTTGTATTTACAACTACATATTGCAAAAGAAGCGAATTTAAACTAAAAGTAGACAAAAAGCGAAAATCGATAAACGATAAACTTTCACTGGACCAATTTTTACAATGTTATCGCCGATGGCAACTATTTCAGCAGGCTGATTAGTTTGTGACCATTGAGCGAGACTTGAAACTTTAGCTTGACAAAAACAAAAACAAAAACAAAAGAAAACAATTCAATTTGTGCGATTCGATCAATCAATCAATCAAATGATCAGCGCGCAGAGCATCGCACCAAGTTAGCGATATAAGCGGGTCTTATAAGCCTAATCTATACAATAACACTTGTAATCTTATGAATGAATTCTATATCTATCACACCCATTATCAGTGCTCATTCTACAATCAAACCCCCCCTCCACCCAAATGAAAGAACAAACTAAAATGTATCTAAACATACTATCTATATATATATATATATATATATATAATAAAAAAAAATATATATATATATGTTTAATTAAACTAGCTGCATATATAGCAATGTTAGAGCAACTTGTTGAATGCCAAATGAAATTGTTTTTTTATCTAATGTTCAACAGTAAAAAATGCTATAAGAAAATATACAACAAACACAACAAACAAACAAACAACAAAAATCGATATCTATACATATGCATACAAATTATATAAATATAAAAGAAAAAATTGTAAAAGAAATTTATTTGATAGTTTTTACCTATATGCAATACATTATTTGTAGCGTTAAGATGTTTTTTAGTTTATAATTCGCTAACAATAATTTAGTGTAATTTTCATGTCTAAGCAAAAAGTACATAAACACATTTTTTGTTTTTTTCTTATTGTAAGTTCTTCTCGTTGGTAATGCGATCGGTACATTTTCGATATACCTACTATATATTGTAATATATATAGTAATACTTACCTTTGTTTCATTAGCCCGTCTTTGTTTCCAATGGGAGCGGAACAACAACAAGTTAATCGAAAAGTTAAACAACTTGAAACTACAGCAAGCAACAAATAACACTGCGCGTGCCTTGGCCAATTAATTTACAATAACACACACACACACACACACATCAATAAATGGAAAGCAAAATATGTAAAAAATCTTAAAACTCTGTCTATTATATCTTGGATTCCAAAATGAGTATCGTTCAGTGGGGATATCTGAATATAAGATTGTAAACGATTTTCGAATTCCGGAATTGCGCCTTTTATTCACAGCTATCTTAAGAAGAGTGTTGGCCTGGATTCTGGACGTCAAATGGTGATCATATGTCTCAATTTTCAAAAAATTGGATAACTTTTGAAAAAGTTAAGAGCAGTCAAAACTTAGAGCATTCCCCAGCTGATTCTTATAGCCCACATTTTAGTTTTAGGTGTCTTTCAATTCGATTCGAAACCTCAGGAAAAAACTAAAAAAAAACCTTCGAAAGGTAAACTTTCTCTAGCAAGCCGGATACCAGATGCACTGTCAAAATGTTAACGGATAAAAGTGAAGAGTCCGGGAAAGCAGTCGCTGGGATATTGCCAACTCAGATGATCAACTTAGACCCATCGCTGGACTCCTATTTAAATTGAAACTTCAACTAATACACCTGGAGAAAATAAGTTGCCATTTCCGATGTGCAGATGATCGGAACCAAATCCCAGCCCAAATCCTGCCTGGAGTTCCGCCGAGCACATCCTTCCAGGATGTCCCTTTTGAATAACAAAACAATTTTTTAAATTTTAATAATTTGTTTGTTTTTTTTTTTTTTTGTTGTTTTTTATTTTCACATTGTAAATTTAATAATTATAATAATTTTGTAAATGTATCAAGACAAAAAATGTTTTATCCGTTTTTTGTTTGTTTGTTTTTTTTTATGTTTTTGCTTACTTTTGATTAAAATACATTTATGCGTAATATTTGAAATATAAGTTATTTAAATTGTTGTTTATTTCTCAAAGTGTACTTGTATATAGCAATTAACATTTTTGCTGCCCCCTTTCGCAATAACTAAAAAAACATTGAAGATTCTTGTTGTTTGTTGAACATAAACGTAAAGAAAAAATAATAATAATACAAGCACATACACTGCACGAAAATCAACGTATGTACGCTTTTGCTTATACATATATGTGTGCATATACATATATACATATATATATATGGATATATGGATTTATGTACATAAAAACTTTTGGCGAACAACTTTAACAGAGGACAGAGTGAAAATGAGCTTGTCGCTTGCAGGGGAGGGAAATTAAAAGAGGGACGCACATCGTGCATCTTAATTAGGCTTAATTTAAATAACTAACAAGTGTGTGTGTGCAAGTGTGTGTGTGTGTGTGTGTGTGTGTGTGTGTATCTCATATAAGGCCTTAGAGTGCAAATATTATCGCCGGCATTTCCCCAACTCCATCACAATTCAAATATTTGCGCTTAAATATAATTATTTGTTAGTTTTAGTGTTTTTTGTTGTTGTTGCTGTTGCTGTTGTTGCTGTTGTAAGTTAACATTTATAAAGACGTTTAACTAGTCTAATTTATCAATTATAGTATAATTTATGCTAAACGAGTGCTGTCTCTATTTTTTAGTTGAAACAATTACAGTTTGTTTTTTTTTTTGGATTCTCTAGCTTTTTTTCTTGCGAAATAATTTACATAATATATATATATATATATATATATATATATCAGATATATATATATATCGAGTTTTTGGGTTTCTGTTTTAAGAATACAAATATAAAAATTAATTAAGTAATAAATGCATTTTTTTCGTGTTTTTCTTGTTGTTTTTTTTCTCCTTTTTTTTTTGGAAAAGCAAAAGAAAATTGAATTCGAAATAAAATTTAGATTGATGAAAATATTCTTTTTGCTTGCTCGTTTTTCGTGTGTGTTTTGTTTGTGTTTAACAATAATTAACATTAAACATAAATTTTCGTTGTTTGGGAAACCTTTTTTGTGATCAACTTTTATATTTATTTAATTTTTTATTGTTGTTGTTGTTGTTGTTGGCTATGCGAGTAAATTATTTGAATTGAATTTGAATGGAGCAAAAGTTTTGGCAAAGCATTCTAATTTATTTAGAAAATTTATTGTCCTTGTAAACATTTTCAATAGTTAATGTTAATAGTTGTTGGGTTTTTGGATTTTCTTTGTTTTTTTTTTGGTTTTTTTTGTTTTTAGAGGAGGATTTTCTTTACATCAATACGCACATGGAAATTTGCTAGTAATTTTCTTTAGAGACTTTTCCAAAATAGTTTTGTTTTGTTTTGTTTTGTTTTACATGCTAAATTTAAATATTTATGTTTTGGTTTTTGGCTTCTTTAACGTTTTTGTCACACTTAAAACTAGAATTGTGTTTTTTGTTCTTGCTTGTAAGTAATTAGTTAATTAATTGTTAAATAATGTTTAATAAGGCCAAATTAAGTTTTTTGTTTTGCGCTTTAGCTTTATGTTTTTTGTATAATATTTTAATTATTAATATTTAAATTTAATTTCTTGACGAATTTAATTTCTTCTTCTTCTTTTTTTTTTTTTTTTGGTATTTTTAGTTTGTTTTTGTTTTTTGTGCATAAGCATTACACATTTACAAAACATTTCTTTGTCTGCTGTGTTTGTTTGTGTTTGTGGTTTTGTTTGTGTTTTGGTTTTTGTTTTTGTTTTTGTTGTTTTGCTCGAAGTCGAAGCGGAAGGTTTAAATGCATTTTGAGGGCACCTTCTGCCAGGGCAACTCCGGCTGAATGGAATGATCGTATAGGTGTCTCGTTCGATTCGATTATTATTACTATTATTATTATTATTATTATTATTATTATTATGTGGTATTTTAGCTTATATAACTTGTAACTTTCATACAAAATGAAACAATCAACAAAAAATTGAAATCGAAATCGAAATCAAACAAAATGTGTAATTTTCGAGTACGCGCAGCAAGCGGTGGGTTTTCATATAACATCATTTTTATATACTTCTTTTTCATTTTCTTTTTGTTTTTCTGTTTCTGTTTCTTTTTCGCATTTAATTTATTAAGTTGGCATTTTTTTTTTGGTTTTTTCTTTTGTTTTGGTATTTGTATTTGTGGCTTTAATACACTTGGCTGATGTTTAATACTTTTGCGAGAGAGAGAGAGAGAGAGAAAGAGAGAGAGTAAAGGAGAAGGATACAGTAAGAGCGAGAGAGAGAGAGAGAGAGAAAGAGCATCTAGCTCGGCATTATTCGAAATTTTTTGGTTTTTTTTTAGATATTGTCAAGTTAAGGTTTGCTGGCTGTTGGTCCAAAAAGAAAAATGTTGATTTTGCTCATCATTTTCGCGTTTTAAGCTTGAATTGAGACATTTATTCCGCAAATAAACCAACTAATTAAATATTTTATGATTAAAACAATAAAAGTAAGTGTTAAAAGTAAAATGTTAAAGATGACACATTTGGCGCTTGTCGCTTTGTCGCTTTGTCGCTCAACTCATCAGGGGAGCAAAGCCTTTCCTTTGAGTATTTCGCAGCACTTGGTACTGGGATTTGTAGCACTTACAAAAAACGAACTAAAACTACAACTAAAACTAAGCCAAGCCGAATGTATGTAAACAATATATTTAATAATAATATAAAACTATTTTGATGCAATGAAATAAAAACGATTTCAACTCATTTTTACAAAATAATCAATACTACAAAACATTCGTAAATAAAAATAATAAATTCGCTCAAACGAAAGGTTTTTCTTAGCTTTTTTCTGTTTCTCTGTTTTTCTTTTTTTCTGTTTTTCTGTTTTTCTTTTTTCAAAAAAATGACACGCTTGAAAAAATATATATTGCTATAAAAAATATGCCAGTTTTTTTTCTTTTTTTTTTCGATTTCTTTGCTTGTTTTGTGTACCTGCACAATTTGAGATTTTTGCGTCGTTTTGTGTTTGCTTTTTGTTTTTTGTTTTTGTTTTTAAGTACAGCATTTAAGTGCACCGTTAGCGTTAGCGTTAGTTCACTGTAGCTAGTTTAGACTTATGTTAGTTGTTTGGCTCGCATACATTTTGGCATTGAAGAAATTGAAGGACGGTGGATGCGAATGCGAATGCGGATGCGAATGTGGATGGGGATGCGGATGCGAATGTGCATGCGGATGCGGATGTGGATGTGGATGCGGATGTGGTGGTGCCATCATTGCTGCATGATGATGCAGCGGACTGGCAAAGAAACCAGGCGGCGCTCCAGCGGATAGCAGAGGTGGTGGTGCACCAACTGCAACTGCTCCTGCTGCTGATGCTGATTGTGGTTGCGGCTGCTGTTGCTGCTGCTGCTGTTGTTGTTGTTGTTGTTGTGTGGTTTGCTTAGGCACTGTACTATTGCTGTGTGGTGGCGGCAACATGACGATGCTGCTGCTGTTGTTGCTGCTGCTACTGCTGCTGCTGGCACCACCAATGGACGTTGGCCAGCAGGGCAAACGTTGCTGCTGCTGGAAGCGATGCTGCTGCTGCTGTTGCTGGTGTTGAAATGCCGCCATGGCAGCCAACTGATGTGGATAACTATTGTTGTTATTGCTCGGGTGGTTGTTGTGGTTGCTGTTGTTGTGGTTGTGGTTGTTGGTTCTGGCCTGGCTGGTTGCGCGACGCTGAGCACGTTGAGCGTGCGGCGTCAGGGCGGCACTGGCTACGCAGGTGGGCGGCACTGAGGTGTCGCTTACCTATTCCCTGTAGGGCTTGCAGTAGGAGTAGCGGTGGTTCATGTGCTGACTGTAGCTGCCCGAGTGCGAGAAGCGCTTCAGGCACTTGGAACACTGAAACGGCTTCTCACCGGAATGCAATCGCTTGTGCTCCGTCAAATGATGCTTGTGCTTGAACGCCTTCGGGCAGTCCATGCACTGATACGGTCGCTGACCTGCAATCAAATGGAGAATGCCCAACTGTTTACAAGGATGTTCATCAATAAAAATAAATAATAACATATTGGAATGCTTCTTCTTCTTCCTCAAACCCTAGTTTTTCGAAGTCCACAAGCAAAAGTTTTAGAAATTTCATTCTGATTTTGGAGGTTTACTAAAATTTAGGGCGATTTTTCAAAAATTCAAATGAATTTTGCATAAGTTTCCCACTTCTTTGCTCTTTCTCCTTCCCTCTTCATGTGCTTCTGGTAGTGCTTACTTACCGGAATGCTCGTATTTGTGCCTGGCCAAGGAGCTCTGCTTGGCGAACGCCTTGTCGCACTGATCACACACAAAGGGCAGATCGGGATCACCGGCATGTCCATGAGTCTCGGCCTTGGCGCGCCTCGGCTTGGGCGCCAGCAGACCGCCCGTGGCCAGGACGTAGTCATCCTCGTGGGAGATGCGCGAGTCGTCGTCGCGCCACGAACGCTTCTCGGAGCCACCCGGACTGAGGCTGGTGCCGCGATGATAGTCCGGCAATTTAATACTGTTCATCAGAGGATTGGGCGCATATTCCCCGCCCGGACGCATCTGGAAGAGTGCCTCCATGGGCAGGCGGGCCATCATGGGAAAGGGCGGCAGGCCGGCAAAGGGCGTGCCTCGCTGTGCTGCCAAAGGGGGCGTGGCGCTGTGCAAGGGGCCCGCCGTGGGTGAGGGTGGGGCAAAGTAAAGAGTTGCCGCCGCCGCCGCCGCGAGCGAAGCAGGCGACATGGCAGACGCAGCCGAGTTGGACAACTGACGGCGACTCAGGTTGATGGCCATGCTAGCCTCACTGTAATCCGGTGGCAGCTGCAGCTGCGACTGAGGCGGCGTTGCATCCCGCTTGAGGGATAAATCCAAGGGTTGATCCTCGCCACGTGCGGGAGGCAGTGCAGCAGAGCTGGCCAGGATTGCCGTGGCCGTCTCAGTGTTGCCAGCCCCGGCACCTGTGTAGCTTTGCAGCTTGCGTTCCCTCGAGCGATTGTTTTGGAACCACACCTGGACAACCCTTGCATCCAGCTGGAGGTGCGCTGCAATCCGGCGGAATTCGTCGCGACTTGGTCGCGGATTGTGTGCGTAGTGCTGCTTGAGCTGCTGCTGCTGCTCCTCGTTGATGGCGGTGCGAACGCGCACCTTGCGCTCATTGCTATCACTGCTGCCGGCGGCGTAGTCCGCGTGGCGTGGCTCCTCCAGCAGCTCCTCCACATCCTCGTCGTCGTCGAAATCGGAAAGGGAGCGCGGGGTTTGCTGGAGTTGCTGCTGCTGCTGCTGGAGCTGCTGTTGTTGCTGTTGTTGATAGTGTTGCTGTTGCAGCTCCTGCTTGATCAGGCCACAGAGCACTTTCTCGTGCTGCACCAGCTCGGTGGGATGATTGAATTGCTTGGCACAGCGACTGCAGCGCAGTTCGGGGCTTGACTGGGGCATTGCCACCGGGGAGGATTGCTGCTGCTGCTGCTCCTTCTCCAGATCTACCTGCATGTCCAGCTCCATTTGCTCCTCCTGCTCCTGCTCCTGTTCGCGCTCCTGCTTGATGGCCTTGAGTGCTTCTGCGGGATGCGGCGTTGTCTCGCGACTGATCTCCATTTTGACAGCTGCCCTGCTTTCTGCAGCTGCTGCTGCTGCTCTATTTAGATGCTCTGCATCCTGTTCCAGATCCATGACCAGCTTGGGCTCGTCTGCGTAATCCTCCTGTTTGCTGGGCACCAATTGCAACTGCTCCCGATGCGCCTGCTCCCTCTCATGTTCCCTCTCTCTCTCCCGCTGCTGCTGCTCCTGTTCTCTTTGCAACTGCTGCTCCCTCTCCTGCTCCTGCTCCCTTTCCAATTCCTGCTCTCGCTCCTGCTCCCTCTTCAGCTCCTGCTGCTCTCTGTGCTGCTCCTCCTGCTCCCTCTGCTGCTGCTGCTGGTGCTGCTGTTGTCCTGCCGCTGTTAGCTCCAGCAATCTCTGTATGCTATAAGGATGCATGCGTGGATCTAGAGCAGCCGCCATAAAAGCATTGGGAAATGCCAACAAAGCCGCATTCATTGCACTATAGTTGGAATAAAAGGGAGGAGGAGGAGGAGCAGACGCTGCGGCACCACCAGCAACTCCAACTCCAACAGGTGATGTTTGTGAATCCCCAGCAAAATAATTCATGGGCAGATTTGGGAGAACCGGTTCCACCAACTGTTTGCAGGCCGATCGCTTCACCGGAGGCAGTTGCTCCGCATTCTTGTCCAGCGTTTTGAGCAGCTGGCGATTGTTGTTCAGTTTCAGGCACATGCTGATGCACTTCTTGGAGGTCATGTGCGAGGAGAAGCTGCCCGAGTGCGAGAATCGCTTGCCGCAGTTGTCGCAACTGAAGGGCTTCTCGCCGGAATGGATGCGCACGTGCTCCTTCAGGTGATGCTTGAACTTGAACGCCTTCTCGCACTGATTGCACTTGAATTTGCGGAGCAGCGCGGACTCATCGTGGCTAATCATGTGCCGCTGCAGGCGATACACATTCGCGAATGTTTTGTGACAGATTTTGCAGGTCTGCAAAGAGAGCAAAATATGCGAAATACAATTAATTTGCGCTAAAAGTTGTTTAATATGCATTAAATAGACTTAAATTAGTACCCTTCATAGTAATTATATGTATTGTTCCCTGTATTCTGCATGTGGGAGAGCGAAAATAAATAGTGGGAATTGCGCCAAGCTGCAAGTGCTCTGTGCTTGACTCGGCGAGAGAGATAAAGAGCTCTGTGCGAATATGTATAACATTTAATTACAATTAATTACAAAACATAAATTAAAATAGAGACGAGTTGCTTAACAGTATATATATTAAGTTGCTTAAAATGTTATACAAATAATTGTTCAGCGGTCTATGAGTATGCTTCACCGTATTCTGTTTGTGAGTAAGCGCAAAAATAATAGCGGGAATTGATCAACTCTGCAACTGCCCAGCAGCAAACTAGTGAATGACCCTGCATTCAGGCAATGTAAACAAAATATATAATTGAGTTCCATATTAAAATTATAAAATAAAAATAAACGAATAATGCACAAGCGTAATAAACTGTCCTCAAGTGTATTATATTAGATTATAAATTTTTTCACTTCACTTTTCTTCGATAGGAGACAAAAATTTGGCAAAAGCTAACCATAACTGTATTTGCCGTCTCACTCACACTTGCGTCTGCGTCTACCGCTTTACCTTGGTTATAGCGTCAACTGAAAATTGCTCACCAGCAACTAACATTGTTGTTGTTGTTGTTGTTCTTCTTCTTCTTCTGCTATTTTATTGTGCTCTTTTTTGTGCGTTTGGGCAGCGCACATTATACACAACACGCATGCACACACACACACACACATACATCGACGACGCTCAGGTAATAAAAGTTGTTTAAAATAACAAAAAATGATGCATGTATTTATTTGTTTTTCTGTCTTGTTTGAAATTAAACGGATTTTTAATTTGTTTCAAAAGGAGCGCAAAGCAAAACCGCAAACCAAGAAAATGCTAATAATTTGTATATATTTTGTTTGTGTTGCAAATTAAGACTTTATTTTGCCTTATTTAAGGTCAATTTTTATAAAAAGCGACGTGCGCCGAACACGAACTAAGAATTGAAACAAGACGCGGGCGCAACTAGTGGTGCAAAGTGCATAAAGGATAGTGGGAATTAGGAGTGACATAGCAAACAGCGTTCAGTTGTAATAACTAACTAACGCAAAGCAAAGCAATAAAAAATGAGGAATGATGAAAAATAAATGAAAAATTAAGAAAAAAAAAACTTCAATCGTCGGAAATATTGCGACAAAGCGCCAATAAGAAATCGAAACATAAACAACAACAAATGCCGGCAAGTGAAGCAATAAACAAAAGCGAGAAGACGTGGAAAAATAGAATTAAAACGTAAGACAAATCAAGTCGAAAACGAGAATTGTTTCAACAGCTGATGCTAATCAACAGAAAGCTGAATGCGTTTGTTTGTCTTTGCATTTTGTTTGGCAACAAATTGAACGCATCAAATGCAACTTTGTTGTGGCTGTTGCTGTGAAAAAAGGTGTGCAATGAAAGCAAAGCAAAATTTAAAAGTCCAAAAGTGATTGACAGGCTGATTCCACTTAGCCAGCGTGCTGAAAGATTTGCGCCACTTTCACTTTGGCCCCTCCCAACAGATGGCAACACGTGTTGTTCCTTCCCCCTTCCTCCCAGCTGTGGTTTCTGTTTACCGTTGCAGAGCCATTGAACTTTCAACGCTGCATTTTGCAGCTCACCTCAACATATTTGTTTGCTCTTGATAAATAAATGAATAAAAATTGCGACCGATTGTTATTGTTGTAAAAGTTCATGGCATTATCAGCGATCAATTTTTAATGTCTTTTCTGTCTGTGAGCGCTTACTTTTAACAGTCACTGTCACTGTTATTCTCTGTACTGCTCACACTCTCTTTTGTGTGTGTGTAGTGTTAAATTGACTTCTTCCCCTCTATCTCTCTCTATCGCTGGGTATCTCTCTTAGTCAGCGGCTTTGCATGAATTTCAATTAAAAGCGCTTTTTAAGTGTGACCAGTTATTAGTCACACACATAACCAATTTATGCTCATCGCACAATGAGATCACAGCAAAAGCAGAAAAAAACTCTTCAGCCTAATTAGTTTTTTACATTAACCATGTTTATTTGTACAGCAAGTGGTGAAAAAAAATAAGAATAATAATACAAAAAATACACGCACCATAATTACGGCCTAATTTGTTTATTTAACTCACAAAGAAAAGAAACACACAACAATATTGGGAAAATTGATTTGTTTTGTTTTCATGAAAAAACTTTCAAACTACAATTTGATGGATGTATTTTTTTTATCGCCGGCTGGCAACGGCTGATGGCTCAGCGGAAGAGCTGGCAACATAAATTTCCGTTTCCGCTGTTTATGAGTGGGGGTGCGGTGTGTGAGATGGTGCTTGTTGTTTTACCTGTCGCTGACGTCACGACAGCCATTTGCAGCTGCAAGTGCGAGCGAGCAAGCAGGCGCCGCACAAAACGAACGAGTTTCGACATGCACGAACAACTTAACATGGCTACGATTACAGTTATGGCTCGCTACCTGTTGCGCTCACACAAAGCAAAACACGTTATCGCTGTGAAGTTACGCGCTCTCGCTCTTACTTACTATCGCCGTATGTCTGTGTGTGTGTGTTTGTTCACCTCTGCGCTTAAGCACATTTGTAGACATTATTAACATGCTCTGTTATTGTTGTTGCTGTTGCTGTCATTTCTGTTGTTGTTATCAATTAAATGTAAACCAAAATGGCAGCCACACACAAAAGGTGAATCTACAAACAGTGTAATTTTTTTTGTTGCTCTTGTTGTTGCATGCGTCAGCGAGAGATTCTTATGCATTTTTATTTTTATTATTTGTGTTCGTCATGCGGCTGCTGCTGCGAGCGGAAATGCCAATTGAAGCTACCTTTAGTTAATAGTTGGAACTGCTCTCTCCCTCTCTCTCTCTCTCTCTGTCTGTATGACTCTGATGACTCAAGTGCTTACAACAGGAAATTGATTTATACCTCTTATTCCACGAAAACACTTATTTCTGGGTGCGTTTTAACCTTTGCTCTTGTCTGCGATAAGCTTCGCACACGTGCGTCTATTTAACTCGCTTACTCTGCCAAGAGTGTGTGGACTGCACACAAAAGCTGCTTGTGATCAACACTGGCTCTGAAAGAATCAGTCCCATTTTTAAAGAGAGGACTGATGGCAGGCAATAGCTGCTTGTGATCAACTCGTGCTTTGAAAAATTGTCTAATTAATAAAATTTTAACAGAATTCCACGCCTCGTGAAACCAATTAAGAGCATCGTGTATGCCTGTGTGTGTGTGTACCTTAAGCCACAAATTTCGAGTTTACTATGATGTCACTGAAAAAACAAATAAACAACTCACACACATATATATATATATATATATATATATATATTTACAGCAGTTGCTGCTTATCGCTAGTTGGCTGCTTATCAAGCCAAAAAGGAAAGAAGCCATTTCGTGTAAAAACAGCCAAAACACAGCGGAGACCACACAGCAGCTTCAAAGCATAAATCAAGCTAAACGCAACTGACAGCTGAATGAGAAGTTTGTGTGCGAGCGAGAGAGAGAGAGAGAGAGATAGAGCCTCCTGCATCATACAAAGTCCGGCAACGGTAATTGCAGGCGACAAGAAGCCTTTTGCTATAATTATGCACCAAATTCGCAGTGGGTGGGCGCCAATTCAAAAAAGAGAGACAGAGACAGCGATAGTTGAGGGCAGCAAAATGCAAATAGAGAATTTAAGTGAAAATAAAAATAAAAAAAATACTTGGGTAGCCAACCGACGCCGCTAATTTGTGAAAGTATTTCACGAACGCCTTTATGCACTGAGTGACTTGAGAATTTGGCCATAATAGCACACCTAATTGGCTATAAGGCAAACGCAACAACTAAAACAGCAACAAGCGTTCAAATTTGACATGCTTGACAACAAAAAAAAGCAGACACAAAATCAAAAGCATTGTTGGCCTTTCAAGATAGAATTTTGACAAAATGCCACCGTCAGCATGGAAGTATATATAGTATATAGAAACTGTAGCATAGTAATATATAGAAGAACGCACCTGTCGCCTTTTGGCAACGTCTAAATAAAAATAACAACAAGCGACATGCTCAATTTGTTATACCCTTCCAAAACAGAGGGGATTACTTTATTTCGATGAACTATACATTTAGCTGTTATCGGTGTGATAAGTGCAGCTGATATATCTTGAAGAAACTCTGAATTTATAAGTCCATATTTGATAACTATATTGAATTAATATTATATATTAAAAATTGATAAACTTTTCAATTTACGAAGTTAGTTCAGCTAACAATAGGATTTTATATTTATTATAATAATAAATAATAAAATATGTTAATTATTAGACGAATAATCATCATAATCAAAAGTTGACTTCTTGTCTGAAGAAGTCTCCTATTTGCCAAGCTAACTCAACTAAAAGTATCTTATTGTGAAAATGACTAATTTTCCATAAATTTCTTGACATCTCACAGACTCTGTGATCTAAAAGGGTATCCAAATTTCTGTCTGCCTCAATTAGCTGTTGTTTCTTGTTATTCTTTCTATGTTTCTCTTTTTGTTTTGAGGTCAGTCTAAACAAGAAATTGGTTTGCAAGCAAAAAAAAAAAACATAAAAATTATTAACGACGCCACAAAAAAAAATCACTAAAAAATTGTTTAAAAAAAAAAGAATAAAACAAATGTCTAACTGCTTTATAGCAACTGCGACCCAATTTTCTAGGTTTGTGCTTATCTCTGCGGCAGCTGCTATAAACAACAAGAACAACAATTATATATAGTTTATAGTATATTATTATATTTAGCATATAGATGCTGTATAAGGCTGCTGTCTGATTAGAGCAATGAATGAATTTCTAGCATTGACGTACCTTAAAAAAAACAAGCAAAAAAAGAAAAATCAGAAGAGCACAATAAATAATATATACTACATGAGATTGTGAATAATTGTCGTAGGATTATTATTAAATCGGAGCACGTTGAGCACGCCTTCGAGTTCAGTTCGTTATGGGTTGGTTTTGGGTTATCGTTATCGAAAGTGGTTTGTGCCTGCCTAGGTATTATAAACAGGGTTTCTTGAACTCTGATTGCTCTGATTAGAGCAGCAGACTTTTTCTATATAGGTGCGCCTTTAGCGATAAGCTCTATAAGCACATTGTTCTCATTACGAATCCGTTTTTGCACAATATACACAATATAATCAAAGCAAATAATAAATTTGCTTGCATCATTTTAAACATTTGTTTTTTTTTGTAGTTTATTAAATTATTCAGCTTTTGTTAAGCCTGCTGCAAGCAGTTTAAGCAGTGCATTTGCAGGCTGCGCAAAGCTTTTACACGACTTGCCAGGTTAAGCAGTTCAATTGAAGGAGATCAGTTGCAGCAACAATAACAACGAAAGCGCCGTTAAGCATTCTCTCTCTTTTACCCTGTATGCTTCCTGTTGTGCTCGTTAAGCCTAGCTTTAGCAGTCATGCTGAAGCTTCTTGCTGTGAAACTCTGAACTGGTTTTAGTTCGTAAATTACTACTTATTTTAATTTTAACAATATTGCAGCATGTGTTCATTAGTTGAAAACTTTGCATATAGCTGCAAAGAATCTCTAAACAATGATTTAATGATCATCGTCAAGAACTAAAAATCGCCTTAAGCAATCTCTCTTTTAACTTTTCTGCTCCGTTTTTTCACTTTTTCAGCTTTGACACGTGTGGTGTAGCTGGCAGCTGTGCAACTCTGAACTTGTTTTAATTTATAAATTTTGATTTATTTTATTATTTCAATATTTCATTTGAATATTAATAATGTTGCTTCAAGTGTGTATTAATAGAAAATTATGTATTCTGCTGCATCCCATTTCTAAATAATTTCCTGCCTTTCGTCATTTTCAAATGTGTTTTATACTAGATATGAGAACCTAGCAATAAATGCAAAGTTTTCTTAAGTGTATTTTGGTGTAAAAGTTCATTAACATTTTTTTGTTGGCTAAGACAAGAGAACGCTTCTCTATGTAGACTCGTGCGCACTTGCCAACAATCTTGGCTGTCTTCAATTTAAGCACAAAATATATATAATCTCATATATAATATGTAGATTTTCCTTGCGTTTATTGATTAACAGGAAAATACTTTTAAGGCGCTGGCAATTTATTACGACTGCCGCATTTTTCAATATTTTATGGCGCATTGATAAAAATTGGAAACTGAAAACTGAGTACTGAAAACCTGAAAGATTTCACATTTCCACAATTTACAACGATATTTAAGATAAGCAGAAAAACCCGAAGCGGAAACACGTAGAATTTTTCATTTTCATTTTCATTTACATTTTCATTTTTGATTTTCGCTTTTGATTTTCATTTTGTGTTCGGCCAACGCACGACAAATCAAATTTAATTGTTTATAAATAAAACGTTTTGCTCAATGATGCGTGGGGCAAGCAAAACTTTTTCTTTTCTTTTCTTTTCATTTTTTTTCAAAATTTATATCAATTTTCAATTGAATTTTCTTTGGCACGTTTTGCGCCTAAGCATGCGAAATTAGTTGTGTGTATTAGGAAAACATAAATTAGGCGCCGCCGCAAAATAAAAAAAATTTATCACTTTCAATAAAACGTTGCAACAAAAAAACAAAAATCAAAGCACAAACTTAAATTAATAAAAAGAATATTTATGTGGCTCTAAGAAATTGCTCGACTGCCAGCCAACAGCTGCCTCGCCTCCAATTGAAAATGTGTCAAAAAGCGTATCTTGCAACAATGTGTTGGCTGCATTTTTATTATTCGCTTTAAAAGTTTTTTAAGTTACAATAAATATTATTTTAAATCAACTTTAAAAGATTTACTAAAATTGGCCCAATATTTACCATTCTTAACTTAAGCAGTTCTGAACTCTTTCAGCTGCCTGAGTTCTACAACTTTTTGAAAAAACTACAAATTTGAAGAGAGCGAAAGAGAAAGAGAGAGAGAGAGAGAGAGAGTCGTAGAAAGGTAAATTTGCAAAGGAAAAACCAAATTTCTCAAGCCGTAAAAACAATTGGAAATTGTGAAATCAAAACTGAATTCGAGCAAAATTCAAGTGTTTTATTCTGTCTCTTTCTCTCGCTCCCTTAAAGTCAAGTGTTCTTCTCTCTCTCTCTCTCTCTCTTCCCTTGCACTGTTTTCTCCTTACTTCATTAACTACATGCCTAAAACAAACCGCACAATAAACGTCACAGAGAGGGAGAGAGCGAGAAGCGAGGAAGAGCCCCAGGGGAAATGAGTGCAGGGAAATTTCGTGGGAGTGAAAGAAAATTTAGTGGGAAAATTTACACGCGGGGCAAGCATAATTTATGACGTGCACGGTGAAAGTTGATCCAAATCCCGCGAGCGATTATACAAAAAAATCAAAAGTGGAAGGTAAAATATATCGAGGGGAAAACGAAGTTGTTGGCATGTGTTTTGGTAAAAAATGAGCAGGTGATGTTTTTTAGAGAGAGAGAGGGAGAGAGGGGGAGAGAGTGAAGGAAAGCGTGGAAAACTAGCTAAAGGAAGTGGTTAATGGTGAAGGAGCAGGAACTGCTCGAGCTAATGACTTTAATGAGCACTGAGAGAGGGTGCTAAGAGAAGAAGAAGAAGGAAATCTTAAAAAACAGAAAGAAATCTTAAAAAACCGAAAGAAATCTTGAAAAACAAGCTGCTGAAGTTTGGCTCTGAAAAACGAAATCTGAGAGAATTCTAAGAGAAGAAGAAGGCTAAAAAAAGTATATAGAAATATTTATTTGAAACTCCAAAGAGCAGAAGGCAGGCAAGCTCTCTCGCGCTCTCTCTTTCTCTCACGCTCTCTCTCATAAGCCTATTCAAAACTCGGTAAATCTCTGGAGAAGGCGAGAACTGTTGAGCTAATGACTTAAATGAGAACAGAGCGAAAAAGTAGAGTCTTGAAACTATACAGAAATATTTGTAAAAACCGCCAAAAAATAAATCTTGAAATTTGACAGGCATACGCCTAACACCATGTTCGAAGCCCTGTAAATGTCTGGAACCACAGGAATGGTTTGAATCTATGATTTTCATAGGTGCCAAGAGAAGAAGAAGCATAGCCTTAAAACTACATTAAAGTATTCCCAAAACACTCCAACGAAATAAACCTCAAAGTCAAAACTTTAATATTCATTCCATTATTCATTATTTGTTTCTGCATTTTTGGTCATTTTTTCTTGCCAAAAATAAGTGTTTGCAATTAATGTTTTTCATTATTATTTTCATATATTTGAAATGGTTTTTAGAAGAATAGATTTTCAAATTTGTGGAACTTGTGTTTCGCATATTCGTAAGATATTTCTAAAAACCAGAGAAACTTTCCAGCGATTTTCTTAAACCCATTGCGATTTTCTTTGAGCAGATACTGCAATACTCTGTTGGCCCAAAGTAATAGCCACTTTTGCATAAAACACGACATGGCCAATAATTGAAACACGTGTCAAGTTCAACTTTATGATATATTTAAACAAGAATATTTCATTTGCATTTGCACTGCATAAATAAATGTTGCAAGAACTTTGACGTTGTAAATTTCAATAAATGTTCATTATTTGTAAACATGAGCGCAAAAGTTGCTCTCTCGTTTTGTTGTTGTTGTTGTTGTTGTTGTTTATGTTGTTGTTGTTGTTGCTGGTTTTTAATTTGTTTGCTTTAATTGCAAATAATTTTTAAACTTTGGCCAGCGCCTGAGAGAAATACATAAAAATACATTTAAAAGCGGTCAAGTGGAGGGGGTTGGAGTTGGGGTTGGGGTTGGGGTGGGGGTTGGTGTTTGGGTTGGGGGGTAAATGGGTTTGCTCCAGCAGCGAAGTAAATAAATTGCTATTAATTTTTCAGCGCTGTGTTCGTCAAGTGGCAAACGGCGCCGAGGCGACGACGATGACGATGACGATGACGACGAGAGATGTCAGCCAGGAGAAGAGTCATCCTGGGTGTCCTGGCTGGCATACACCAGGCACATCCTGCACTCAGAGAAAAAATCTTACTGCATTTTTCAAATATTAAGAAATTACATTTTCTCCTCTTAATTTCGGTGAATATTTGAATAAAATTAAAAAAAAGTCGAATTTTCAATCTTCTATTTGAAATATATATCAAAATAATATAAAAAAAAATATTTTAAAAAATAATTTCATAATTTGTGATTGTTGATTTAGGCCTTTCCAATTTTTAGACTTTTTTTGGTTCAGTTTTTGTTTAAAATTTGTTCGTTTTTTAGTTTAAAAACTATTTCTAAAAACATGCAAAACTTGCCAGTTTTCAGTTTGATTTGCTTAAATTGGCGGTAATTTTTTAGAGTGTAGCTCTAGGACACCTAAAGTGCATATAATTTTTCAATTTGAAATGTTTCGTGTGTTGCAGACACATTTGACCAAACCAAACCAAACCAGGCAACCAGGCAGCGATTCTGTGGTTGCCCCAAAAAGGTGGCAACTTTTAGCGCCAGACCCAAATGAATTGTGGCCAAAAAGTTGCAACTGTTTTTTCTCGCTCTTGGGGTGTGTATGAGTGTGTGAGTGTGTGTGTGTGTGGCGCAGTTAAGCAAATATTTAATTGCTGCACTTTTTCTGGCACTCGCTCAGTCGGTTGTTATATGCTGAAAGTTTGCCAAACGTCAGTTTTTCGGTTAGGGTATAACCTTGAGCAGGGTATTATGATTATCTTAGGCAGTGTGCCTAAGCATAATCTGTGTCTATTTAGACAGAACTATCCATGAACTCCATAGCCAAGTTAACTCTCTGATCTTCATGAAACTTGATTTATATATTCCGTTAGCTTGTAAGCCAGCTTTTGATGGGGCTAACTGCACAAGTTGGAGTTGGCCAGTTCTGGTTACCAGATCAGATAGGTCTCATAGCTCACTTTGGAGCTGATGTTAAGGGCAAATTGTAATTTGGACAGATACATAAATTGAGCAGCTTTAGAAATATTCGATCGATTTTTTGGGAAGTGTATTTGATATTCCACTTGCCCAAGTTGGCAGTTTTCTTCGCGATTTTTTATATATTTTGTTGGCCAACACATTTTGAGTTTGACCAATAATTTATGTGCTGCCATTTGCCCAACAACATTACTGCCGCTGTCTCCCTCTCTCTTTCTCGCTCTCTCTCGCTCACTCTCTCTTTCGGTGTCTCTGTCTCTGTCACTCGTCGTGTTAATGATGTTGACCTTTGCAGCAAGCGAAATGTTGAAATGTTGTTAACTTTAAAGCCGACGTCTGCGGCCAATTTGAATGGCTTTTCAATAACAATTGTTATTGGCCAGAAAATTAAATGCGACAATCGGAAAATGGGAAAATGGGAAAATGCTTATTGCCTACTTTTGCGCGTGTGATTTTCATAATGAGCAATTTGTTGTCATTGTTACTGTTATTGTTTTCATTTGTTGTTTCTTTTTTGTATTTTGTTGGCATAATTAATTGTTTTCACACATAATAATTTAATACGTGTGTACACGTGTAAAGTGGGCTGCCCCCTCTGAGCCATCAATAACAAATATGGCTATAAATGCGTATTGGCCATAGTTGCAATATGTCAACCTTTGCAGCTGTTTCCGACTCCATATACATATACATATATATATATATATATATATGTATGCTTTGCACTTTGCATGTGTTTCAATGTTTAAATGTCATTAACAAAGCCGTAAATTATGTGTGCAACCAGCAAGCGGCAGCAAACGTGCCCCAGCTGTGTGTGTGTGGCTGCAACAAAAGTGCAAACAGGTTGAGCTTTTTGCACGCAGTTTCCAACTGGGTGGGGGGTTGGGGTGGCAAGAACGGAGCTTAATAAACCCACTCATAACTCTATCCCCCTCTCTTCCTCACTCCCTCTCCCTCTCTCTGTGTCCACTTGCAGCTTTATTAGCTTTTGAACCCTTTGCTTTTGACCGCTTAGGTAAATATTAATAACCAACAGCCAAAAAAGAAAAAAGGAGAACAAAATTTAAAAGCAATAATTGCAACTGGTACAGTGAAGATGCTGCCAATGGACATCGAAAAAAATCGAAATGTCACTAAAACTTGTCAAGAGAAAATGAAAAACGTAAAAGACTTGATTAAATTGAAATGATTTTTTAAATAAATATGAAAAATATGAAAAATAAGAAAATTGAAATCAAAAAGTTGGAATCGAATCAAATCGAGAAATTTGTGGCCTCTGGATTCAGGAATAAACTATCCAAAATTTGCAAAAAGGCAGCAAACTTGATTCGAGTTGGATCATTTTAGAATCCAGAATAATTTCTAATAAACAATACAACTTGATTTAATTGACATCATTCTAGAATGACTAAATTGAGTCTAAGAATATTTTTTAGCCAATCGATAAGCGAGGTAAGAAGAGAATTTGTTCAACTTAAGCCAATTTTAGAATAAATGGATTGAATCCAAATATGTTTGTGAAAAGACGACTTCAATGAGTTAAGATCCTCTTAGAATAAACAAACTGAAGATTATTGAGAAAAGTAACTTGATTCAAGTCATCGTTCTGAGATTATTTCTCCGCCTAAAGCAGAGTCAACAATTTATCTCATCTCTTTTAGTTATTACTTTTAATCTATTAAATATATTACTTGCTCATTTTTCAGGGACTCTAGTAGCACACATAGGCAATTTCCACTGTGGCTACACACAGAAAAAATGCCCCCCCCCCCCATACACATATGAGAAATCAGATAGCTTCAAGCTGTCCAACTTTTTTTGTTGGCTCATTTTTGGCTCATTTTTTGGCTGCTACTTTTATGAAGGTAAAAAAAAGTAAGCCGAAAAAAAGCAAGCAACAAACTAGCCTATATGAATTTATGAGCAAATGCTTGATGGGGGGGCGTCAACTGGGGTGGGGCAGTAACTGTGGCATGCAACTAGACCAGCCAAAACAAAAAAAAAACAGCAAAAAGAAAAAAGAAAAAGAAATGCAACAAAATCATAATTTATGTGGCTTTAATAGCTGCTGGGTACAAGGTGTGTGTGAGTGCGAGTGTGTGTGCGTGCATGTGTGTGAGTGTGTGAGAGTGTGTGTGTGTCCCTCCCTCACCAACACACATACAACTTGCCGCTTATCGCAGGGCCAGTGTTGTAATTTTTTTTTTTTTTATGATTGTTCAGCCTAGACGAGAATAGAGTGGGGAGAGGATAGGAGGAGGTGAGTGGAGTGCGGAGAGAGTGCGGAGAGAGGGGCGGGGAGTGGTGTGCTGTGGTGTGGGTAGTTTGTAAGTAAGTGTCGGTCTGTCTTATCAGGGCCTGCCTGTAGCAACATTTATTTTAATGCCTTATCACACGAAGAAACAACAACAAGAACAAGAACAACTGCACAATTGGGAGTTACGGTTGTTGTGAATGACGGACCAAGAAGAAGCACACGCACACACACACTCATACAACGCTCACACTTTATGATAGGCCGTTTCAGCGTGCTTGCTATCTCGCTCACTCGCATGCGCCACAGCTGGCATATCTCTCGCACTCGTTTTCCTTTGCTCCCCTGATAATACTCTTTTTTCTCTTTTTTTCTTCTCTTTTTTCTCTGTTTTTTCTGTTTTTTTTTTGTGTGTTTTTTTTTTGGTAAACGCCTACGTTTTTATTTAATGCCAGTATTTTGCTTTTTTTTTATTATAGCGGTGTTTGCTTATCATAGTTTATAGTTGTTGTTGCTGTTGTTGTAGTTGTTGTTGTTGTTGTTGCCTTGCTGATAAACTTTACGTAAGCATATAAATATATAAAAAAAAAAATAAGAAAACCTCTCGAGTGTTGGAAAAACCTCAAGTATAGGCTTTATCTGCGCACAAAACTGAATAAAAAATAAGTAAAAAAAAAAGGAAAAAAAGCACTTGCCTTGTGTCCCATGTGTTTTATTTTTTGTTGTTTTGTTTTTATCTTGGGGGAACTTAATTATTTTCCCATTTGTTTTCGATATATATGCATTATTGTGCATGAAATAAATGTATAATTTTTTTTTGTTGTTCTTATGTATGTTGTGTCAACAGGAAACGTGGGCATGTTCATAAGGTTGACTTTGTGCTTGGCACCGTCTTCTTATCCGTTCCACACGTTATCGTTGCCTGCCCACTTTCCGCACACAGCAACAACAGCAACAGCAACAACAACAACAACAGCAACAACAACAACAACAACAACAACAACTTGAACAAAGCCAGCGCATTGTTTTACAATATGCCTTTGCTCGAAGACCAACTCAAGCCCAGTCTGAGACTCGGTCTGAGTCGCAGCAGCATTCTCCGATTTGGGATATTTATAGAGCTATGCAGAAGACGACGTGTGATCAACCCGACCCGTGTGAACTTTGACCCCCACCACGCAGCCGCTGGACTGAGTAAGCAGCACAATTTATCAGTCATCTTCGTATTTAGTCTGCTTGCAAACCAAACTCAATTTTTATACACATTTTAGTGGCCAAAGTTTCAGTTTGTCAGCAGTAAATTTATGAAAATCGGTCAAAAATACTCCAGGGATTTGTCATATTTTTGTTTTGTGAATGTGAATGGAAAAATGTCATAACTATATAAAATAATAAATGGGCGAAATGTCCGTGTCATCCATATTTTTGGATTTCTTTCATTCGAATTTTAGAAAGTTTGCGAATAATTTTTGGGTAATAATAAATCTTTGGAAAATCACTTGAAAGCAAATAAATATTTTGTATTATTGAGAAAAACAAAAAAAATCGAATGTTAGAGTTGTTCTCAGCTCTTACAAAGTGTGTGCTTTTTTTCTGAGTGTACATTCAGTATGCACTTCAAAATTACCCAATAAAGAGAGTTTTATAGCAAATTGTTGAGCAAATTTGATGACTATTGATGTAAGTATATATGTATATATATATATTATGTATCGATATTTCTGGATCTCGACTCACCTGTTTGACATTCTGTGCGATTGTGTGTTGCCGCGTCGGCGAGTGCAGCAGCTGATGTTGCTCGAGCTGCTCGCGACTGTGGAAGGTGGCCGTGCACTGCATGCAGGGGAAGCCAGCAGCTGGGAGATCTCCGCCAGCCGTGGAGCCCGGACTCGAGGTGGAACGATGGGCACTCAAATCCAGATCATACGCGGAATTGCTGCCAATGCTGCTGCTGTTGCTGCTCGGCTTCTGCTGCAACTGTTGTTGCTGCAGCTGCTGCTGTTGCTGCTGCTGTTGTTGCAGCTGTTGCTGTTGGCTGTTGGGCGAGTTGGCCGAGCGTGCCGATTGCATGGCCATCGCGGCGGCAGCCACGAATTGCAAATGGGCGGCAGGGTGTGGCAGATGGGCGAACAGATCGCCGGGCGTGGCGGGGGCAACGGGGGAGCCCAACGAGGCAGGTGAATGTGAAATGCGTTTATTTTGATTCTTTGCCGTTTCACTGTTATTATTATTGTTGTTGTTGTTGTGACTGCTGTTGTTGTTGTTGTTGTTGTTGCTGCTTGGGGATTTGGCATAGCGTTGTTGGCTGCTGCTGCTTAGATTGCTGTGCTCCTCCTCCTCATCCTCCTCCTCCTCCTCCTGCTCCGCCTCGGGCTCGCTTTCGGGCTGAGCAGCACCTGGATGCGGCTGCTCATAGTTCAGCTTGTCCAGCGGATGCTCGCTGGCGATGTGTTCGCTAAATGACTGCAAAATTCATTATTTATATTTATAAATATTATTTTTGTTTTTATTTATTTATTTTTTAATTTTTTTATTCACTTTTCTCAGCCCGACTCACCTGAAACTCATTGAAGCGCTTGTGGCATTGGGGGCATTTGACCAGGCACTCATCGGCCGCATTCGCTGTGGCGGCACTGGTTGCATGTGGCACATGCTCCGTACTGGCTGCGGCCACATTGCTTGCCTGGCTGTTGTTGTGTGTTGTGGTTTGGTGATGGTGTAAACTGGACGCCAAAGAGGGAACTGCAAACAAAAAGAGACACAGATCAAATTAGCTTCACAGTTAAGCTTGGGATTGCACTGCGAGAAATTCACGACTTCAAATTAAGAGGTGATCTTTGATATAAGAGAATACCTGCTATATGTATACACTGTGATAAAAACGAATCAATATTTAATTTAGTACACAACTATCTGGAAATGACTTATCCAAAAGCAGCGACAAATGCTGAAAACATCTGAAATAATCAACTTAATCTGAATACAAATTTAAGTTCAAACCGGAAACGAAGTTATTTTATTGTGCCAATAAATAATAAAAAATGAAAATATCTTTAAATAATAATAAAATAAACATTAAATATTAATCTTTGGATATATTTCTCTGTATTTTAAGTTTTGTTCAATCTAAAGCAAAACATAAAATTAACAATATTAATCTGCAAATATTTTTGTAATATTTAATTAATTAATTACATAGATCTAATATCCCCGCTTAGGCTAGATTATTCACTTTATAACTGCAATTTGGCTGTATTTAATAGTTAAAAAAGAAACTTAAATAAAAGTCGGCATTTTTTAAATGTAATATAAATTTATGAGATTTTCTCGCATATCCCAAGCAGATGAATTTAATTTGATTTCATTGATAACTTCATCCGTTTCGCGTATATCGATAGAAATCGATAAACAATATTGTAAAGATATATGTATTTATAGCTTATATATAATATATTTGGATACATTATTGATGCACTGTACAAATTTAATTAAGATCGAAGAAGAAGCAAAGATTTTGTTCATCAAAATGTATTTTCATATTGATCAAACTAAAATCATCATCAAGAACATGATTTTAATCTAGGATTTGTGATATATCTATAGGGTATATCTATAGGGTATATATATAGGGTATATCTATAGGGTATATATATAGGGTATACATATAGGGTAACTCCAAGTGATCTCTCTCGAGTGGATCATTATAATTTGCTTCGATATGTATAAAGCAAACTAAGTCGCAAAAAGATCACTTTAAGCACTTTTTGAGCTCTCAGCTCAAGGCAAAAAAAAGCTTAATTAATTCATTTACTTAATGTGCACTAAAAATAATTCAAAAATCGATTTTCAGTGAACAAAAGTAACGTTTTTTTGTCGGTTTCGAAACTCAAAGCCAGCCATTTTGGCACAATGAAAGCGCATGTTTTAATGAAAACAAATTAACTGTGAGATCTGCACAGGCGATAAGACTTAAATGGAATGCCACACAAAGAGGCAGAGGCGAGGGGCATGCAACCGCAACCATTTAGTTGCCGTGTGGCATTCAGGCAGGCAGCCAGGCATCCAGGCAAACTTTAGAGTCGCGTCTCACAAAGCAAAGATCAACTTTAATTTCGTGGCAAATCAACTTGCCAAAGTCAATGCTGCAAAACAGAGAAAACCCAACAAGACGAACAACTCTTTACCCCGCCACGCCTCCCCTAACCCACTCCCCCCACCACCCTCCCGCGACAGCTACCAGTTGCCTTTGACTTATTGGCATTGTGGCTTGGCGTTGCCTTCACGCAACGTTTCCACGTAAAAGGCGATGATCTCATGCGCCAATCAAAAAAACCAAGAAAAAAAAAAATGAAAAAGAATAAAAAAATAAATATTTAAAAAAAAAGAGTGGAACTGGTTTTCACACACACACACACACACACACACACACACACAGAAAGACTGAAGAGTCGACTCTTAATCAGTTTAAAAAAGCGTTCAAGCATGCAAAAAGGGAGATCATAAAAAACAACAACAAAAACACACACAACACACACAAGTTGAAGATGGAAAAGAAAAAATGAAGAAAAAAACGAAGGAAAAAACGTATCTTGAAGATTGCTTTGTTCAATGACGACGACGACGTCGCTGGCGATGCCGAGGGTCAGCCAATTGCTATACACACACACACACGCGCGCACACACTTGTGTGTGTGTGTGAGATACTTATGGCCGCTGAGTCGCTTGGTAAATAAGCAACTTTGTTGTAGCTGCCACATTCGCCTGGGGCAGGCACGTTGCAAGGTACAAAATGGAGTTCAGTTTTCTCTTCTGTTCTGTTCGGTTCAGTTCTGTTGTGTATCTCACAATGGGAGTCTTTGTTGTAGCTGCTGCTGTTGCCGCTGTGGCAGTTGCAGTTGTAGCTGTAGCTGTAGCTGTAGCTGTAGCTGTGGCTGTGGCTGTGGCTGTGGCAGTTGTTGCTATTTGATCGCTACCTTAATTTAAGCCAATTAACCGCCTGCAGACAGGCAGACGGACGACAGACAGACGACAGAGAGACGCCGCTTCATAGGGGCACTCACATGTGCAGCGTTGCTAAATTAATGGCTCTCTCGTACCTTGCAGCTTTAACTGCCACATACACTCGAAGAAAATTGAATTTGATTTTTCAATTTCTTACTCGAAAAGCGACAATTTGATCTTGAATGAGATTATGAATTATTCGCCAAGTCAAAACCGATTATTAGTGTTAAATACACTCGAAGAAAACAGCTGTAATAAGTTCAAGTGTAGCATGGATGAAGTTGGAAAAGTTTCTCAAATCAAACTCGATTCCTGAAATTTTGACAACAATCAAAGACATCAAAATCAATTTTTGAATATTACAAGAATTGAGCTGCAAAAGTTTATCAACCAAATTTCGCTCTGAAAAGTAATTTAATTAAAGTACAATTTGTCATTAAATGAGAATAAGTCATTCTTAAATTAAGTCGATCATTAACATTTAACTACTTCAAATGAAGTCAAATAACTTACTTATAAAAAGTTTTTCCCAAATCAAATATCTTTTATTACTGTTCTAAAATATATTAAAATGAGAACAATTGTACTTAATTTAAGATTAGAAACATTTTTGCATTTCGTAATCATAGAGTTACAACAAAAAGAATTTCGCTCTTTGGTCTTTCATATTTCCATTTGCCAATTATTTTTTGCAGTGCATCTTGTATCTTGTTGCTTGTGTGACTGGCTCACCACTTAACAACAATCTGCGGCGAGTTCGTTGCACGTTTGTCTAATATTATTTTCCCTTTTTTTCGTTTTTCTTTTCTCATTTCTCATTTCTCATTTTTATTATTTTCACTTTCGATAGTTTTGCTTCTTCTTCTTATTTGTTTTTTATTGATATTACGCAGTTAATTGATTTGAGTTTACAGAGCTGCGGGTCGTTCGGGTCTTCAGTTGTACATACACATATATATATATATATATATTTAATGCCCGCATTCAAATACATATTCAAATAGCCAAATTCGAGTTAATCGCACTAATTAGAATTTAGCTGCGAATATCGCCTGGGACCTATTCGAAATGTCATTCGATTAATATGCTCATAAAAAAAGGCCAAGAAAACAGCTGCTTTTCTATTACAGCACTTTTGAGTTCTTTATGTTTTGCATTTATATATGTATGTATCGTATATATATATATATATATATGTATCGTATATAATTTTGAAATTTATTTCAGGCTGCCTGCTTAATGACGCTTTTATTAAATGAACCTGTCGGCCATTTGCTCATCTTAATAAAATATGCAAGTTGTTAAAATTCAACCACGAAGACTACAACAAAAAACACAACAAAAACCAAAAACAAACACAAAAAAAACACAAACAAGACAATAATAATGCTATATTAAAAGACGAAACAAATTTTATGGCTTTTTTCATCATCATCAACAAACGACGGGCTGCCATCATGGGTGTGTGTATGTGTGTGTAATGTGTGTGTAGTGTGTGTGTAGTGTGTGTGTAGTGTGTGTGTTGTGTGTGTGTTGTGTGTGACACTCAACACTCAACAAGTGTGTCACCAGCTCATTTAGTTCAATCAATTTTTCATAACAGAAATTATTAACGCAACGTGGAAAAAGTCGTTTGGCATTTTGCACTTATTACCAAATACCCTGTAATCATTAAAAACGGCTTAAAGAAGAGGTATATTTGAGTTGTGCTTGTGGCAACAAAAAAAAAAAAAAATTTTAATTGTAGGTCAATTTTTTGGCATATGAAAAATGTTGGAAATTGATGCAGAAAATGCAATTTTCATTTTTGAGTACAGCTACAGGGCATCTGTGAGTCGTGTATGCTCGTCGCTGTTAATGTTTTGATTATTTCATGTGTAACCCAAACGGTATTGAAATATTGAAAGTGTCCGCAAATTAATTTCAATTTGTGAAAAACGACACGAAACGAAAAATATAAAATTTTGCCATGCAATTGTTGTTGTTGTTTGTTGTTGTTGTTGTTTGTTATTGTTGTTGTTGTTGTTGTTGGTGGGCAACTATTTGGCGCTTACGCACGCCAATTGAAGTTGATTGATAGTATTTCGCAGTTGGAAGAATGCTCTCAACATGAAAGTCGATATTCGGTTTTTTGTGCTGGGAATCTTAATCTGAGCTGATTGATTTGAAAGATTCTTTTTGTGCTCTCTTCAATGCTCTCGACTCTCGAAGAGAGTGTAGAATGCAGCTGTTGCTGGTGCTGGTTTTTTGCATTCAGTCCAGTCCAATGTTTATCGGGCGGACATGGTTTATGTGGCCAATAAATAAAGACACCTGTTGACTTGCAACATAAACTCAAACTGAATTATACAAATACATATTTAATGCTAATAGATGCGACACAAATGTTTATAAAAATGCCAACTTTTATGATCTCTAAAACACAAACCGAAATTGTATAAAACAATTTTTGGAAATGCCAAATACACTTGGGAAAACACATAAGGAAAACTGAATGCCAAAAGATGATTGGGGAAATTTGAAAAATCAGAAGATCAGAAATCAACTTGATTAAATATTGGTTTCCTGGCAATTTGTGCTTGCTTTAAGAATTTTGCATTTAAAAAATATATTTTTGATTTTTGCTACAATAAAAACTTGGAATTAAAATGAGATGTGGTAAAATTAACTTAATTAAGGATTGTTAAATATAAAAATAATTTTAATATTTTTATAATTACAATTTTTGTACTTGGATTATATTCGCGATTTTAAGTCCATCTTTTTTCAAGTGTATAGAGCTGTTCAAATGATTTTTATAAATACCGAAAACTAATTTGTGAATTGCGTGTGGCACAAAAAATGAAAAGACAGAAGTTGAACTCGACTAAAGTCGAGTATATATATATAAATATATATATATTTATATTTGTATATATATATTCTTGATTTTTGAGTAATTTATTTCTTTACAAAACTGTGCCAAAATGCTTTGACTCAATGGCGGAAGTTGATTTATGAACTTTGTATAAAAAGTGAAAAAGTAAAAAGTAAAAAAGTAAAACTTAAAAAAAAAGTTTTTATTTTTGAAATAAATGATTTTGAATTATTTGAAATTTATTGCTGCTTAATTAATTTTGGAACTGCGTTGGGGAAAATGCTTTACAGCTTCAAAGTCGCAAATATTTTGACAGCGGCAATTTTTGATAGCTGGCCCAAAAAATTGATGCCACATACGTTTGCCAACAAGCAACAATAAAAAATAAATATACATATATGTATATATGAAAATCTGTGATAGGAGCAGAAGAAATGCTGCTGCTGCTGCTGCGGCTGCTGCTGCTGCTGCTGCGGCTGCTGCTGCTGCTGCTGCGGCTGCTGCTGCTTCTCCTTTGTTGTGGCACACACGAGTTGCACAACTTTTGCGGTCGGCAGCAGAGAAAATGGTGTCAATGCTGGTTTCACCTGTGCAACACGCGCAACCCACAAAAGGGGGAAAAGTGCGGGGGTGGGGTGGGGGTGGTTGGTGGTTTAGATTATAAATAATATGTGGACGTCCAACGGCGACAGATAGATACATTTGTAGCTGTGTGCGCCCAACTTTAGCTGTATCTTTCAGTTGTTGTTAGTTTTGTTTAGTTTCTTTGTTGTTGTTGTTGTTGGACGTTCCACTAATTTTATGTGCTTTTTATTGCCAGCTTTTTATTAGCCCAGACATTTTTCAGCTAAGCTCGGCTAATGCAAATTTATTTATTTCGTTTCATTTCGTTTTGCCATCTTTTAAGTTATTTTCCCCAACACCTTCCACTTCGCTGTGTGATTTTTGTTATTTTTGTTTGTCGATTTTCGGATTTTTGTTTTTTGTTGGTTTTTAATGTGATTTTCACGTTTTTATTTATGAGTGGCGGTTGGTGGCGGACAGCTTTTACCTGCTGCTCGCTGGCTGCCGGAGCATTTCTCATGCTCATTTGCCTGTCACTTTTTAAAGTGTTTTTAATATTTCAATGACAGGCGCTTGTCAAACCAACACAAACACACAGCCGAAATGTAAACCGATGACACTTTTTTCCAAAACAACAACAACAACAACAGCAAGAAGAAGCAGAAAAGAATGAGCTAAGAAAACGTTTTTCAGGTAAGGCAAATTTGTTGCTACTTTCAACAATTCTAATTGTTTAATTGTTGTTGGGCAAACGCTGACGCAGTTGCAGACAAATGGCCGACAGGTGGCGCTGTCGCCGTTTCCAATGACAATCGCTTTTTCTGAGTTGATTTTGTTGTTGCCGTTGTTGTTGGATGTTGCTGTTGCAGTTGTTGTAAAATAACAAACATAAATTTAAGCACTTAATTAAAAACAGATGCACTCGCTCATTTGCAGCACAGTTTTAGCATATTTATTTAAATAAATAACGCATTAAATTAGCTGCAGGCGGCGACGACGACGACGACGAAGCAGCGTCTATTTCAAAATGTAAGCGACACCTCACTTAAAGCACTTAATTTATATTTACCACAAAAGTGCGTAAGACTAAACCAACCCCCACACCCCCCCACCCCCCACCCACCTTGTTTATTTTTATAATTGGCTCAATTTGAGAGAGGTATGTGCAACAAGCTCCCATTTCCATTGCCATTTCCCATATCGCTTTTTTGGGCCTGGGAAAGTTTACAATTTGCTTTTAGCTGGCAATGCTCTTGTCTCACTTTCCGCTTATGCTTCTTCTTCTACACATTCTGCTGATTCTTCTTCTTTTGCGCTGTCCGTTCTCAAGTGGCGCACTTGAGCCGCATATGAAAAACATATGCCCAGCAGAGAACAAGACACACAGCGAGCGAGCGAGAGAGAGAGAGAGAGAGAGAGAGAGACCCGACTCAGAATATGGCAAGTAATAATCGGCGAGGCGTGCTAAATTTGGAACTGGCAAGGCACTTAAAAGGCCCAAGGCATATAAAGGTGCACATGAGTCGCAGCGTATGTATGTCTCCATATACACTGAGAACTAAATTAGATGTATAATAGTATAATATATATAATAGAGTTGAGATCTTATATTATTTGCAAGTGTTGTATCAATTGTAGTGCTCTAGCCTTACAGTGATGGTTTTTATGGTTATCGTTAATCGATTTATATCGATATATGCGAAACGGTTGAATGTTTTAGTCTTTAGTTGTTGTCGACTCTGAGCTAGCTTGCTTTATAATATATTCTGTTGATGCAGCTCATTAACTATGTGTTCTATTTTTCTCTCAGTGTAGCAGCATATACGTGGTACATATGCTCGGTTACAGACGTGGGCACAAAGGTGGCTTAGGTAAGCGAAGGCAATGCCAGCGACTGCCTCAAGTGGCAATGCCAAAGGTGGCAGCCACAAGGAGAGCAGAGATTCAACGACTGCGACTATAAATAGTGAGTATCGGGCAAGAGTCGACCAAGGGAGGGAGAGCAGAGTCGAGTCGAGTCGAGTCGAGTCCAAAATCACCGGAGGAGCAACTGCACCAACGCCGATGCATTTTGTTGCCCTTTACTTGATTTGTATTTATTTGTGCAACGCATTTCAAACTGCTGCTGCTGCTGCTTCTGCTTCTTTTGCTGCTTTCTGCTGCTGCTGCTGCTGCTGTTGCTGCTGCTGCTTCTCCTGCTTCTTGCTGGTGCTACGTTTATTTTATTTGTAGCATTTTGCTTTGCTGAGTGTGAAATTTTAATAGCCAACCGAGCCGTGTCCGTCACTGAATAGAGTTTCGACTCCTGCTGTTGCTGCTGCTGCTGCTGCTGCTTGATCTGGGCATATGTGTGTCCTCTGTCAGGCAGGCAGCTTGTGGCACATGCAACTTGCCTCTTTTTTCCCTCAACTCTATTTTTGTGTTTTACCTTGAAATAGTCTACAGACTGCGTAGGCGGCATTTTTTTTGCCTGCTGCACATTCAACTTGCAATTAGGCAAATTTGAGCAGCTGCGAACATTTACAGGCGGGGAGTTGCAAGTTGCAAGAGCTGTTGACATGCTGCAGCGCAGCTATGCTCACAACTTGCACATAGCAAAAACATGACTGGAAACTAAACTGCATTTGTCATTTGCGGCTAATAAGATATTGAGTGCTCGTCGAGGCAATTATTTATATATATCTAACTTCACCAAGAAATGCGAATTTTTCATATTTTTCATGAAATATTTCACGTGAATTGAAAAAAGTTCACAAATTTTGAAAATTAGTAAATTAAATTTTAAGTTGCAAAGCAAATGGAAATTCAATTAAAATTATGAATAAATATTTTAGGCATAATTTTCAATGATCAAATGTTGTAGAGTATGTAACAAGTCGGACATATTTTGAACAGGCAGGCTTAGTTAGGGTATGTGGCAGGCGAGCTCTCCCGTTTATTACATTCTGGCTATTGTCTTGCTTTGAGCGGTGCAGTTGGTATGTGTTACAATAAACATTTATTTTCCGCTCTAGCATTTATTTATTTGAAATGAGCAGCTTCATTAAAATGTGTCTGCTGTCTAACCGAAACTACACTGAAATTAAATGCCACACATTTGCAACAACACAACAACACTGGGGCTGAGCTAATTGATATGCGCCACATAATAAATTCTCAGTGCACTCCGCTCACAACCAAATGGAATGCAGCGAAAAAGTTCTTTTTTGTTGGCTTCTTTGGCTTGTTTCGACTATTTTTTGTTTGTTTTCAACTTTTAACAATTATTGTGCAATTGTGCGAAATTTATTGCAATTGAACGGCAATCAGAGTGTAGCCAATGCGAGTGCCGTGCCTCCTTGCCACCTAGCCACCTAGCCAGCCCCCTTATTCCCACCTGCTCCGCCCGCCCCTCTGTTGCCAGTTAACAAAAATCGTTTACATGTTAAATTGTGCCTGGCAAGCGTTAAGAGCACACTTTGAATATCGACTCCAACCAAAGCCATAAAACAGTGTTGCAACTGCCCCCAAACCTCTGTGTGCCCGCCCCATCCCTGCACCTGCCACTGTTGCTGCTGCTGCTGCTGCTGCTGCAATTTTCAATGCCCTTTGGCTACACCTTTTGGGTTGGCCGCGTTCGCTTTGTTTGCGCCTCGATTTCGGTTTTTTGTTATATATTATTTTTTGGCACTTTTTTGTGCCATTTTTTTTTGTTTTTATTTTTATTTTTTATATATATTTTTGTGTCTTTTTTTTTTTGTTGGGCGTTGTTGTCTCGTCGTGTGGCCGGCATTAAATAAATAAGCAAATAAAACCAAAAAGGAATAACAGCTGTAACGCCATTTTTTTTCGGCAGTCTGTGCTTGTGGGTTGGCGGGCGGGCGGGGCTTGGCGGGGGGTGTGGAGACTTAGGGGTAGCTGCTGGCAGCTCGTTCAAACATTCCGTGCAATTTTCACTTTACAACTGTTTCAAAGTTATCTTTGTTTCAATTGTGTGTGTGTGTGTGTGTGTGTGTTGCACACAAAGGCCTGAACAACAGTCTGGAAAAGAATAAGTATAAAAAATAATATTGGCAAACAATTTACTTGTGAGCCAAAACAACAGCACCAACAACAAATAAGAGCAAACAAATAGCAAAGAAGAGCAAATACAAGTAAGAAAAAAAAACGTGGCAAATAATTTGCACAAAGCTCTGCGGCAGGTTGCACGAAAGGAGGCGGCGAATGATATCAAAGTAATTTCGAGTACCTTTTGCAGCATTTGGCCATTGATTTATTGTCTTGGCGCGGAGTGTGTGCGCTTCAATTGAGTGTTGAAGTTGAAGTTGAATCGTGCAAATGCAAAATTGACGCTTGATTTAAGTTGTAACAAGAAAAAGAATGTATTTAAGTTAAAGTTGCTCTTTAAAAAACGAATAAATTAAAAATAGAAATTAATTAATTGATTCAAATTGTTTTTGACTCCATTTAATTTCTTTAAAAAAATACATTTTTTGTTTTGTTTTTTATTTTACTTAAATCAACAAGAAGTGAAAATAAATAAATTGATTCAAAAGTTTTTGTTTATACTTAAGTTAAGCACATATTTTCCAATTATTCATTTCATTTCATTTATTTTTGTTCATTGATTTATGATCTTGGCGAAAAAAGGCAGAATCAAATTAATTATAAAAATTATATGTTTTACGTAATAAAAATGATTTATTTTTGCTTATTTTTAATAACGGTTTTTTAATTCTTTTCTTTTTTATTTAAATCAAGCATTTATTCATATTGATCTAAGTATTTTTTTGTGTCTTTCTGTTTATATATTTGCTTAGCCAAAGCAACAGCGCTTGGCAACTGCTCAAAAGTGTAGCCAACGACTAGACAAACACACACACACACACACACACAGATACACACACACACACACAGATACACACACACACACACAGAGAGAGATGCAGACACCTATTTAGATAAGATCAGAGCATCTTTGCTTAGGCAAACAAGTTGTCTTGAGGATAATTGTGCTTTTGGCCATATTAATCATTTTGTTTGTGCGCCTGCCTGCCACTTGCAAAATAGTTGAGCAAAAGTTTGTTTAATTTCGATTACCAGCACAGCAGACAGGAGATGGGGGGAGTGGGGAATGGGGAGAGGAGAGAGGTGTGTCAACGTAAGGAGAGATCAGAGGACGAGTTGGTAGCATTTATAAATGGCAGCACCGACAGCACCAGCATATAAAACTGACATTCACTGACGGCACAAAATGATTAATTAGCTGCGTCCTCCTAAGCCAAGCCGAAGCACGGAGAGAACCAGAGAGAAGCTGCCCAGATAAATGATACGAGCGAATTGACGACGCTGCTGGTTGTGTGTGTGTGCGTGTGTGCGAGTGTTGCAAATATGCCCCAAGGATTTGTTTGGTTAATGAAAAAAGTGTACAGAAACTGCGGAAAATGTGAGTGGCACAACGCGACCGACCAGCAAATGCCCTCAAAATCAAACTGAAGAAGAAGAGTGCGCTCAGTAATCGAACAATATTTGATTATTATTTACATTATTATATTCAATATTTATTAATTATCATATTTTCTATACTATATTATTTATATTTTATTTTATTTTGTTCGCTGTTCTATGTTTATTATTTATTATTTTGTTTGTGTTCATTTTATTTATTTATATTTATTTATTTTATATTATATATATTATATTTATATTATATATTATATTTATATTATATATTATATTTACATTATATATTATATTTATATTCTATATTATTTATTCTATATTATTATATTTACTTTTATTTTTTTTAATTTTGCTGCTGCCTTTTTTTAGCGTCATTATGCGCATTTTGCACATTTTGAATGGTGAAACCATTCCTGGAAATAAGTTATAGTTGGGGGTGGATCGATTTGCGTGGAGTGTATTGATAGATAAGAAATAAATGCAAAATAATTGTTTATTTTCACAGAGGTACACAATCAGAGTGTGAAACGCCCTTTTGCACACTTGATAACCAAATAGTCTTTTTTTTTTTGGCATTTATATTTAAATAATAATAAATAAATATATATAAAAATAGTAAATAAATATTATTGTAAATAATAGAATTATTTATCAATATAAGCTAAAATAAATTAGCAGTCAAGGGAGCAGAAAAATGATATTCAGCTGAGGCATTTTTTGTGTTTGATTATCAATTTTCGAAGATACTTCAAAAATCAAAACTAAATAATGATTAAAGATTTTCTGAGAATATATATTTAGCTTGGACATATTTCCATATTTAATTAGCTAATTATTTTTCATATTTTTAATATTTTCAAGCTGAAATCCAAAGAAACTAAATAGTAATTAAAAAGATGTTTTTGTTTTGCTGGCTTGTCAGGAAATTAGCACAGCTTTCAATGATTTACTGGCCACGACGCCGCAGACTAAACGCAACGCACTCAGGTGCGGGTAAGAGGGGTGAGGAAGTGGGGTATGGTGGTACGGCGGGGGGCGTTACCAAATACATAATTTGTGTGTAGGTGATAACAGAGCGACAGACAGGTTTTTAGCTCGCCTGTTTGTAGCCGAAAATCATTTTTGATTTATGACATTTTGGAGCAATTTCGAAACGCGACAAAAAACTAAACCAAAACGATTCGCAGCAAGCAGCGAGAAGCGAGAAGCGAGAAGCGAGCAGCAAGCAGAGAAGTGAGCAGAGAACAGAGAACAGCATTTTCAGTGTAGCTGGCGATTAATACACATCGCGGTCGCAGCTGCCCAATGACATCAAAAAGATGCTGCCCAGACGAACAACAAACAACAAACAACCGGAAAAAGATACACAGATACATTTTGTATCTTTTGCCTATCCAGTTAGTTAAGTATCTATATATATATATATACATATATGTATCTTTATTTGTGTGTGGGGCAACCTGTGCAAGATTCTCTGCTGCTGTCTTCAGTCTTCTGATCGATCGATTAGCTGCGCTGTCTGCTCGCTGGCTTTTAGCCGATATCCAGCAGCAACAACTAAAACAACAACAACTAAAACAACAACAAAAGACACAACAACAACAACAACAGCATTCAGTTTGCCACACGGGCGCTACTTAAATGTCCATAAATTATAATTTATTATTTGGCCTCTGCACACGGGCATTAGCATTAGAGAGCAAGTTAGCATGTGGCAGGGGAGTGTGCGCGACTAGCGGATACCCTGTAAGCACGGCTATTAAGTGCATTGTATTTCTTATTATTATTTAGAGCCCATAGCTCCTTCAGCTGTCCTACTTTTCCACATCCCAATTTGAATATATTCTCAATTTTGTCATTTTCAATTCCAATTGAATAATTTTTAATTGAATCGCATTTTATTTGTCATTTGAATATTCATTTTAAATTTAATTAAACACTTCTATTTAACTTTTACTTTTAAAATGTGTTCTTTTTTAAGTTTTTAATTTTGTATTGTAATTTAATTGAAATTTTACTTAATTCCCAAATTCCATTTAAAGTTCATTTTAATTTAATATAATTACATTAATGGATAGATTGCGCTACTACACTGAATGGTCGAAAATATATATACATATATATATATAAATAAATATATATATATATATATATATATATATATATAGTTACAGTTTATTTATGTAAGGCTGCAAACCACAACAGTTGAGACACAATTGAAACCGCATTAAAAATAGCTGCAACAAATTAACTAAATAAATCTAAAAAGTGGTTAAAAAACGAGCTGAGATTATGCGGAAAACATAGACAAACAAAACTGAAAAATTTCGTTTAACATTTTTGTACACAAAATCAATCACTCGAAAATCGTTTGTAGAATTCCATGCCGTGTAGGTGTACACATATTTGTTACGGCTATAAATACGATATATCAGCTATTGGCTGACAACTTAAGAAACTGCCCTCGTTTTTCGGGGGAAATGGGGTATTTCCTCCTCCCCCTCCCTCGTTGAACATGTGCAATTAATCCGTATGTTTAACGCTGCTTATTAATTGTCACAGCTCCCAGCTCGCAGCTCGCAGTTTGTTTTTTGTCGAATTTGGTGGATGGGAACGTGGGCAGTTGGAATCGTCTGTCTATATTGGATATTGCGCCATAAATTTGTAGCTCATTTTCAGACATTTTCTCGATTTTCCCCGATTTTCCCCGATTTGCTCGATTTTCTCGATTTTCCAAATAACCATTTGAAATGATTTGGAATTTGTTTTTATGCGCTGCATTTGTTAACACCTTCACTTTAGTCGAAAGCGCTGATGAGCTGCGCCCACTGACAGTTTTATGTTTTGTTTACACTTTGATTGGCTGCCCAGCAAATTGTTCAACAACTTTTCGTAATGGCCCGCAACCAAACCAAACCAAACCAAACACAAACGAGGCAAAAGAACCAACAACAACAACAGCAGCAACAACAACAACAACAACAGAAACATACCCTCCATCAATCAATGGCCAAAAGCAGAAACAGGTTTTTGCTCAGAGAAGAGCAAAGAAGACGGCGACAGTTTTCCTTTCTACCTGTGCGCATGTCACACACACAGGTGAGTTACCCTAAATAGAGGTGTGCGCGTGTGTATGTGTGTGTGTGTGTTTTGTAGGAGGCGCCACAGCACTTGACTCTCAGTGGTAGCTGCCTCTACCTGCCTCTACCATCAACTAATCGGCATCTTGGCCAAGGCGACGAACCTCGTCTCTTGCCAACAAATCAAATTCGAATGCGTTTGCAATTGGTCGTTTTTCTTGATATGCACACCAAAAAAGAAAAAAGAAAAAAAAACAAAGCTCTTCAAGCACCCGCATACTCAAAAACACAACAAACACACACACACACACAAACAAAAGAAAATAAAATAAAAACAGTTGCTGGCTGCAAAAGGTGCATGCAACCTGAGCTGATTACGTCGAAGACCCTCAGCGAAAAGGTTTCCCTTTTCAGACAATGGCCCATTTTTGAGGCAGGCATTTTTGAGAATACCTTTATGACGGATATCTTCACGATAATGATAATGATAATAATAATCATAATAATGATCATCTTTTAAAGGGGCATTTTATGGCTGTAACTAAAATATATTTAAATAAATAAATATTACACTTCATTCAAGACTTAACTTAACTTGAAAGATCACTGAAATCATTCGTCTGAATAAAATATATGCTATACATATATACTACATATATATATATATATATATATATAAAGAATATATATATATTTGTAAAATAAAATTTTGCTTCTGTTCTGTTTTGTTTTCCACATTCTTAATAGGGGTTATTTTATGTTAAATTTAACATGGTTTTTTTATAGCTAATCAAAATACTTAAGTGCCTCCATAACTATTTATAAATAAATAAATAAAATTGACCCAAAGTCAGAAATTGAGAGATCATTATAATATAAGTTAATGATTGAAACATGAATCCTTTTTCGTGTGAAATTAAGTGTTTTTTTAAAGGGTTTTTATAGCTAACTGAGAGACTTAAGCAACCACAAAAGCATAAAAAATAAATTAAATAAATAGTCAATATTGACCTAGAGCCAAATAATTTGAAGACTCAGTTCAAACAAATTACTTAAATCACTTGTCAAATATCTTAGTAGGCAATAAAATGAAATTGGTGTAAATATCGACTATATATGAGAGACTATACATGGCTATATATGAGAGTCTATATACAAGACTATATATGAAGGATATTATCATATATAATATGTAAGTCCACCTTTTCGCATGGCTTTTTCTTCATTACTTTTCAATTGGCTTCGGTTTTTATCTAAGCGAAGTTATTTTTAAACGGTTTAATAAAACTTTTATAAATAGTTTCAGTAAACTTTTATAAATAAATAAAATTTAATTATCTTCAATAAATCATTTTCTAAAAGCAGTTTATTTATTTGAACAATATTTACACTCAATTTATTTGTGCTGTGTTTTATTTGCAGTCTGCTCCAATTTGGCTGCTCGAAATCTTTTCTATCTTCAGTAATAAAATAATAAAAATAAATCCAAGAATGGTTGTTAAAGCACAGATATAAATAAAATATATATTTTTTTGGGCGATATTCCTGCTTTTTTTAGCTTCACTTTTTGTACAAAGTTTGGAAATGGTGCAAGTTGATAAACTTATATTTTTGTGTCTTTTTTCAATAAGGAACAAGGATGAAATCCTTATCTGAACTATTGGAAGAGGTGGCTCCTCTATCTTTTATCTATCTCCTCCATCTATTTAAAAATCGGACTAAAGTTAGTTCAATATAGGAACTATATAAGAATATTATTCCTAGATGAACCATTCAAAAAATGGATTCAACATTTAAATGATTAAATGAATAAAAAATGTTATTGCTATTTTCTCATGTATAAAATCATTAAATGAACTATTCAAAAATCTATAATGCATTTGAGCTATACTAAGGAACAGTTAGTCCATATATATTAATTAAATCTTAATCATTCAATATTATATATAATGTAACATAATTAATATTTAATGTATTTAAGACTTTTTTAATTGAATAAAATATAAAAATATTTAATCAATAAAAACTGCTATTTTAATGTATATAATTAAAATCTCTCTTTAAAATATTTGGTTTACTTTGGGCTCTAAAATTATCCCTTGTTAAGTTGCCCCTTTTTAAGTAGCGTGTGTGTATGCGTGTGCGTGTGTGCATGTGTGTGTGTGTGTGTGTGTATCTCGTAGGTGTTTATTTTCAAAAACTGATGCAGTAGGTGATTAAACAACGAGCTGAGCTAAGCTGAGTGTTGAGTGTTGAGTGTTGCATGTTGAATGTTGAACGTCGAGCGTTGCTTGTGGCCTCTAAAAAAAAGGTTTCTCAGCTCTCAGTTCTCGAAGCGTAGGCGGAGGTAATGAAAATGAAAATTGGAAATCCGATGCCGCCACAAAAGAAACGATCGTTTCTTGAGCGTGTGCGATATTTACTGATATAGCATATATGTATACATATATATACATATACATATACATATATATTCTTTGCTGCTGTTGTATTTCTGTTTAAGGTGAATTTTTCGTTGATCGTCGATCGCTGTTCACATTGGGAGACCACACAAAAGCCGTTAGAAAATGGCGGCATTTCCAGGCAAACTGGAAAGTGGAATTGACTGGAATTTGAGAGCGACGCTTTTGCATTTTGGCGCGCTTTGTTTTAGTTGAATGAATATTGAATAAACGCACACACAGACACACACACACAAACACACACACGCAGACAAAGTTCAATTGCATTTTGTTGTGCTGATAATGCAAAAAGTTTGATTTTTGATTGGCTAATTTTGGATGAGTCATCCTAGCGGGGGGGAAACTTACACTGCATGGAGAAGGCTGTGGAAGATGGCATACTCTGCTGTATTATTATGTTATCCTCTTGGCCAAAACAACGTGTAGACGATGGCGCCAAACAGGACAACATTGGAATGCTTTTTTTTTCTCTGCTTTTAACTGTACCCTTTTTTTAATATAATTTCTATTTTTATTTTTCACAGTAGTTTGTTTTTTGTTGGAGTTTTTTGTTTGTTGTTTATTTGGTATTTAAGCACACACGTTTAGCGGCCATTTGGGCTGGTTTTTCTTTTATTTTTTATTTGTATACAATTATTTCGTATTATTTTTATATTTGCTAAAACATTTTGTGCACTTTTTGTGTTTTGTTTTTGAGCACCTTGCGCGTTTGCTTTTATTTATTTATGATTATATTTGTTATTTATTTTCAATTTATTTATTTATTTTTATTCATATTTTTGTTGTTTTACGCGTTCAACCTGGAAACGAATTTTTAGTCGAAGACTCGATAGAAAATTCTTGTGTTGTTGTTGGCTTTTTTTCGCTCAGTGTGCGCTGTGTGTGGGAGCAGCGCGTGTGCGGCCGACGCGACGTCTAAAATTCAACTAACGCTTTCTGTTGATTTCTGTTTTCTACGTTGGCCTCAGCTTCCACACACACACACACACAGCCACTGAAACACACACACGCAAACACAGCACACATAACAAATGTGCTCTCTTTCATTCGCTTGCTCGCTCTCGCTCTCTCTCTCTCGTTCGCTTGCTCTCTCTCACACAGAAGAGATTTGCTGTATGTGTGTGTGTTTCACCCATACACCAATAACAGTCAGTCAGCAACGACCAACGTGTAACGGTGCGCACCGTCTGTGCCTGTGTCAGTGTGTGTGTGTGCGTACGCTGCCGAGGTGATATGCTGGCTTCAGCAGCAGCAGCGTCGTCGTCGTCGTCTACACCTCCACCCCTTCTTACTGCTAGCGGTGTACATGTGTGTATATTGTGTGCTGCGGCGCTCTCCAATTGGAGAGAGTCATTTTATGTTTAACAGTTGACTGTTATTAGCCTGGGGATGTGCGCTTTATCGTATGCTGTTGGGGCGCTGTTGCTGTTGGGCTGTTCTTAACATGCCGCTTACGTTACGATATTGCAGTGCGACGTAAGCGCTTTACGTTTTGGCAGCTCTGCTAAACACATTTAAATGCTGTAAAATTATTTCCTATTAAATTCTGATGTAAGAAAGTCTGCAAATAAATGTGGAATTTATAATAATTAATTTTCTATAAATTATGCCTTAACATCTCGGTGCAGCACTGAAAATAATAAATTTTATATAAATTCTGCTTTAAATAAATAGAAATATATAAACATAAGAAAAAATCTTAGTTTTATAAATTATATCTACAAATAATTGCCTTGATTTTTTTCTAATACAAAACCAAATTTTTTTGATTTCTGTTGACTATTTTTAAAATTATTAAAACTATTGCAATGATTAATTACTAAAATCATAGTTTTACTTTAATTTAAATAATAAAATTTTTTTTTATATTTCTCAAGAAGCTTCAACAGACCATAAAAAAAATTAATTTTAATTCAGTGTTTCTCCGAATTCTTGGTAATAAATGTGATTGCAAGTTTTCTAAGTGCATTGGGTATAAATCCCATAAATCCCAAATTCCTTTGTAGTTCTTTGTAGACAAAGAAGTTTGAGTTTTCTACAGAATTCTGCCAGATTTTTCAAATCAATAAAGCCAAATCATTTGCACTTGGGTTGCTTTTTTAAGTTCCTTCGTATGCAAGATTTGTGTTTAGAAATGCCAGCTTAACAATATCATGCAACATTTTTATTTGTTGAGATTCTTGCAACACATTTGACATTTGCTGTTGTTTTGACGTTGACACGAAGCAAAAGTTCTTGAGAATGTCAAAAAAACAAGAGAGAAGTTGTCTCCTATGCAAAACGAAGTTTAAATACACTTTTTCGCAGTTGAACTGTATGTTATAGTTGTTCGATTTGATTGATTTATTCTGTGCTGGTCTCTTGGATAATAAGAAACATATGTAACAAGTTTCAGCAAGTTGGCTTTACAATTGACCGAGTTCTCATAGTTAGGAACCACTTAGAAATTAAGAAACGCTGCAAATTAAATGATGTATTAAGGATATCGTTATATAGACTATATATAATCAACATGCAATTTATAATACACTTTCCAAGTGTATATTAACACTTGAAAAAACGCATTAAAAATCATAAACAAAAAAATTGCTTCACAAATTGTATTTTCAAGTCTTTCAATCAACAAGTTGAAAGCAGAAATCAAAGGCAAAATCCTGGAAAAAAAACGATTGCGTAGTCAATACACACACACACACGCACACACACACTAACAGCGCAGTCAACAACATAATAAACAATTTGTACATTAATTTTTAATGCGCTTAACATGTGTTCTCTCTCTCACTCTCTCCCTCGCACACACACATGTGCATTTCTGTGTTGGTGTGCGTGTAAAAAGGTGGAGCTTCCAATAAATTTACTCACACGACGTTGACGCGAGCAGCAGCAGCAGCAGCCGCAGCAACGTTCGCTTTGCCGTTTTCTGTTATTATTTCTTTTTTGTTGCTGTTACACTTTGTATGTTAATTAGTTTACGCTCTTCGCCTGTCTCTGCCTCTGTGTGTGTGTCAGTGTCTCTGTGTGTGTGTGTGTGTGTGTGTGTGCTAATGAGCGGAGGTGTTTTGTGTGTTGCTGCTCGTCGTCGCTAGGTGCGCGCTGCGCTCATTTGGCATTGGTCGCTTTTGCACCTGTTGACGCCTCTCATTGGCTGAGTGCCGCCGCTAAAAGCGCTGGGCAGCCATTGAATGTGCTTCCCATTGGAAGACTAAGACTCCAAAGAAAAGCCGAAAAAGTGTTAAAACTAAAAAAAAATGGAATATGTTTTAAATTTGTAATAAATGTTAAGTTTCGTTATGCTATGCTGATGTGTTTTTCATATAAAATATTTAATATACATATCTGGATATGAAATATTTGTGCGTTTCTTTTAGTAACTAGAGCAAAAATGACTATAAAGAAATATTATGGTCAATATTAATAGATCAATTATTATTATAAGGATATGTCATTCTCAAATTGATATCAATTATGGACACTTTTTTTGTTTTAAAGGAACTTTAAGTCAAGTTATAGACGAAAGATAAATTATCATTATATTATGCATGCATATATATATTTGTATATGTATTGGTATGCTTCGACACACAGATTACATTAAAAAATGAAAAGTACACGCTCTAAAAAGAAGTCATCGCACATTAAAAGGGGAATTTTATCATGCTGAGTCAACTCATAACAGTAAATCCCTTGAAATTAAAATATGTTTTTGATATCATTAAATTTGTACTTAAACAAAATTTTATTTGTTTTTTATTTGATTAATTACATGTAAATAAATAAAATAAATGCCTAATATTTAAGTTGCTGCCACAAGCTGGAATCATTTGAAATTTGAAGGAGAAATCTTGGAAATACCATATTTAGAAATGATTTCCAAAAACAGGAAAAACTTGCTAGTATTCAGTGCACTTTTTTTCTAAGTGCACATAGATGTATTTTTATATAAGTTGTTTTTGAATATATAGTATTATTACACAAAACGTATGATATTTTTCTGAGTGTAGTAGTTATGCTGATAGCAGTCGAACTTTGCCGGCTTACTTTACTTTCGGCTATCCCGCATTAGTTGTCCCTATTATTCCCATAGCACACACACAGCACACAGCACACAGCACACACACTCGCACACCCACTGGCCGTGAGAATGACTTCAGAGAGTACCTTCATATATTGAGTGCTCTTAATTTAAATTGGATTTGCCGATCGACAATTATTGTTTAGCTGCTTTTTGCTTTTTTGGTTTTTGCTTGATTTGCAATTGCAAACGCAGTTTCTTTATTGCGTCAAATCGTCAAGTCGTCGTCAGCTGCTTCGGCTGCGGGTCCCACATAAAATGTGCCCGTTAAATGTCGACTGACGTCATCGATTGCTGGGATGGGAGGCGGAGCAGGGGAAAGGGAGGGGTGAGCGGGAAGCCGCGACGATTGCTGTCATTAACTTTGCCGTTAAGCAATCAATTTATTTCACTTTATAATTACGGATAACCTAAAAGTGAGCAGCCCTCTAACCCCTACCCCTCTTCACCTACACCCCTCCAGGCGGGGCTTCGTTGTGGGAAAAAATCCAATTTCAATCCTTTTTGAAGAGGTGACCCCCAAAAACATAAGGGCTCAAGACTTTTTCACACATTACACTAAATATATATATATATATATATATATGTGTGTGTTGTGTGTGTGTGCGTGTGTGTAGTGTGTTCATCCACAGATATCTTCATTTCTAAACATTTTCAATTGCGGGCGGTTTTTGGTTTTTCTGGGATATTGAATTGCGTTCATGTTTTTCTCGTTTCTCGTTTCTCGTTTCGACAATTTTTAATTAGCAGTAAACTTTGGCGCGTCATTTTAACCAAAAAAAAAGGGAAGAAAAAGCAGAAGAAAAATATGTAAAATTGTTCTATGAGTGAGCATGCTAGGCGATGAGATGCTCTACAGTGAAGATTTATTTGTTTATTATTATTATTATTTATTATATGCTGTGTTTCATTTGATTCTTAGATAAAACTGTAGATAAAGATGAAGTTACAGATATAGGTTAAAGATGAGGAGAAAAGAATAATGCAGTTGAAGGAAGATGAAATTTATTGACACTTTTATTAAAATATAGCCTTCCAAGAATTAACAATTGACAAACTAATATCAGCAAACCTACCAAGTATTTTGCAATTGGATTCTTCAATTAGCAGGGCAAAAAATCTGCGATTGTCTGAGAACATGTTTGCTCATGTCCCAAATACCCGTTTTACAATTTTAGTAAATAGGGTATTCGAAAAAAAGAAGCGAAACCGAAACTGAATCGAAACAGAACCGAAATAAATACTTAGCTGTTGTTATACGAATGTAATATATATATATATCTACATATATATGTATGTTTGTATGTGTGTCTTAGTGTTAGTAGTGGTGCTGCTGATGGTGTTGCTTGGTGGTTTTACAATTGGGGTCGATCGGCTCTAAATCTCAAGTGTTGCTTGTTGGCTGCTGCAGTCGCAGTCGCAGTCGTCGTCGCAGTCGACGTTGGCATTTTGTTGCTCCTTCTTCTGATTTTGCTTCGGCTTCTGCTCATTTCATTTAACACTTTATGTGACAGTTAAGTGCAGGCAAATGTCAAATTTCTAATACACATGTGCGTGTGTTAGTGTGCGGGGTGGGTGTGAAAGTGTGTGTGTGTGGGGGTAAGAAAGTGGGGTGGGGGAGGAGCTGCTGAATTAGTCAAGTGCATTTTATTCGACTGTGGGAACATTTTTTGTGGTGTGAAAAAGCTGTTGACTTGAAGCGAATTGGTTTTTTTTATATTCTTTTTGGTATTATTGTTGTTTAATATAATTTATTGTTATTATTCAACACTTTTTATTATTTTTATTTTTACTTATTATTAATTTACATTTATTTTTATTTACTATTATTTATAATTTTTATTATTATTATTAAATATTATTTGTTAATACCTGTTGTCCTTTTGTACTATTTAATATATTTATCATAAATATTAATGAATTTTTTATTACTGTTTATGCATTGCTGGGCAAAAATAAATTTGCACGCGTGCTAAAAAACCCAGATAAAAACAACAGCAAAAAGAAACTCATCATTATCATCCTCATTTTTGTCATCTGTTTTCATAACTGTCAATTGTTGACTTTACATTGATCGCTGCAACAACAGTAGATTTGACAACCCGAGACGACAAAACAGTTATTTGAACGCCATGCACATTAGCCCTTTTACAACTATCTGCCTCTCGTTCTCTCCCCCTTGACGACTACCATGTCTAGGTTTTCATTCACGAAAAGCAGCAGCTCAGCTAGTTATCAATAGCTAGAGTGAGTGTGAGCGAGAGCGATAGTTGGGCACGTGCTTTGTTCGTTGTTTGCTTTGCGGTTTTCCCTTTAAAACCCAAACGGTAACGGTTTTACCTGCACTTACAGTCAGACCCAGGGGCAGAGGCAGAAGACGAGCGCCTAACAAACTGCCCTCATGCACCCATATACACATGTACAAATACACACACACACACACACATAAATATACATATACACGTAAACACTATTGTATTGTAAGTAGTTTACCGTTCATCGTTCATCGTTCACCGTTGCTCTCGATGTGCACTGCAAGCATTTCATTTGGTAATTTAATATTTTGATGCCGTTGTTTATTTTACGCAAAAATTTTGTTTGCACTGACAGGCAGCACTTCAGTTTGGAGATGGGCGACTTTGAATTGCATATATATCAAATATATATTGAAGATATATATATTTTTCTTTCAAATTGCAGATGGGCGAGAATGAATAAGCATATGAACAACATATTAAAAATATGTATTTTGGGATTGGAGAGTTCTCTTTATAATTTGTATATATATTTTAAGTAAATGACTCGACTATTTTTACTGATCAGGAATATATATAATTTACGGGTTCCCAGATATTTCTGCTACACACTATTGCCTAACTCCATTATACACTTTTAGTTTCCAATATATATATGTATATATAGTTTTGCAGCCCGCTCAACTCGTGCCACGTTGTGTCATCTCTAGCTGAAGTGAAGAGCGCTGAAAGAGATACAGAAACATTTGCTTAAACGTGAATCGCAGCTGCGCAAATAAATACTTGAGTTTTAGTTGAGTTTGCCCCCGATTGATGTAACTTTAGCCGCTAAAAGCCTGTGCCAAAAATCGAAACAAATCATCACAAAAAAGGGCTAAGAAGCAGAAAGCCAATTGGAAAAGATAGCAGTCAGGATAGGGCAGGACACAAGCCAGGACGCACGCCAGGACTCGTCACGGTTGATGTAAAAAATGAAATGAAATGAAATTGTCTGCTTTTATTGAAACAATATTTAAAGTATAAAAAATAATAATAAATCCCATTTCGCTGGCGGCGCGCGCAACAAAAACAACAACAGAACCAAGAAGAGGGGCGATGGACGAATGACGAAGGACGAAGGAGGAGGTGGCCAAAGTTTACCTTGATGCCGCGGCACACAAAAAAAAAGTGAACAAACAAATACAAAAATAAGCAAATGAAAAAAAGCACAATAAAAAACGAGATTGCGGCACGCGACCTACCACAGGACGAGAGGCAGCCACGTTGTGGCAGCCACGACGCCTTGTGGCACGCAAAACGTGTAGCTGCTTTTTCGTCCAACATTCAACATTCAACATTTTGAGCGTTGAACGCTGAGCAATCGAGCAGCAAAATCAAAGCGATGCCAAAAATGAAATAAAAACAAGTTTCACAGCAGATTTTGCTGCTGCTGCTGCTGGTGGTGGTTTGTGGCAAGTCACATGTGCCACACGCACCTTTTGCAATTGCTCATCGGGCAGTTTTCTACTTTTTTTTCATTTCACCTCAAGCTGCACTTGGAAAAATAAATAAATGCACTTTTTTTCCTCTTTAAATTAGCAGATAATCAATAAAAAATATTATTAAACAATAAAAAAAAAATAAACTAGAATTTTGTAAATTTCCTGAGAAAGCTCGATTTATCTTTTCTATATTTACTTCCAAAAGAATAAGTTCCAAAATATCACATATCTATAGAAGAAATAGTTTTCTTAAAATTAATTTAATTATACTTAAATTAAATATGATTTTATGCGAAGAGTTTATTTATCACTTTTTTTTTAGGTATAATACGAAACACAGAAATTTTTTTTTAACATTGGTTAAGAAATTGAATATCTAAAAAATTTAATTTTGTTAAGCTTAGGTCATAAGTTGAATATTTGGAATTTATTACGAAAATCAAACCACTTTTTTTTAATACATTTAATTCGAATTTATATCTTAAATTTAAACTTTATTTTCTACAAAAGACAAAATTGATCTCTTTCCAGGTAATTTTTCAATATTTTTTTTCCGAGTGTTGGATCGTGCAACGGCGGCAGAGATATCATCATTCGCTTGGGGTTGCAGCCCTCATTTTGTGGCAAAAAGCGCCTGCAGCTACAGCCGGCTGCTGATGTTGCCGCTGTCGATGTTGTTGCTGTTGTTGCTGCCACTGTTTGTTGTAAGTAATCACCGTCATCAGCAGCATCATCAACAGGAGCTGTGGCAAGCAGCAAGCAGCAAGCAGGATAACTGGCGACAACATGTGCGTCATCGCAGTTGCCACGTTTACTCATTAAGGTTGCTCAAAATGCTATTTTGTGATTTTTTTTGGGCGAAATTATTGCGAAATTGTGCGAACCACGTGGCCAAGTTCGTGCAACTTATTGGGGGTAGCTTTTACAGTTGCACCTTCCACGCCGATGGCTGCTAATGCGACTGTGCCAGTGTGTGCCACATATGTGCGTGTATGTGTGTGTGTGTGTGTGTGTGTGTTTGTCCTGTGTGTGGATGATAGCGTTTCGTGAGCAGCCGCAACCAAAACAATACAAAGCCAAAATGCCAAATGCACCTTTATCGACTTTTGCCATATACACACACGTGTGTGTATTGGTGTGCGTGTGTCTGTGTGTGTCAGTGTGTGTGCGTGTGTGTAAGCAGAGATTTAATGATTAACGCTGGCAATGCCACTGCGAGCTGTTGTCCACCTTCACCTTTGAAAACAGCCCTCCACTTGAGTGTGCCTTATAATAATAAAAGGGAAAATTTGTTCTCTTGAAAATAATTTATATATATATATATATATATATATATATATATGCGAAGGAGTAGCTGATATAACTGATATAACTCTTATAATAACTATTTTAAAGACAAAGTTCATCTTGACTAGCTGAAGAAGACAGTTCTTAGTGGGAACTCAAACTTAATCGAAGAATGGCAAACTGTCATTGGAATAATAATATTATATAATAATAATAATATAATAATAATAATAATTACTTATTACTTACACTAAATAAGTGCGTTATATGATAAATAAATGTTGAAGCCTGAATCAAAATCTGAATATTCCCAGAAATTCAATTTAAAGTTTATTATTTGTGAACATAAATTTTAGATACTTTCCATTTATTCAGATAGGAGTTATATATTTATACACTTGAGATAAATAATGTCAAGATCCAAGGAATTTAGGCTTTCTTAATTTTATCGAGCAACTATTGAAACTATTGAACTATTGAAAGATAAGGTAAATGTTACTTTGACAGCTCTTATCACAAATTATTTAAGCAAGCAAAATCCATGTGATAGAATAGACTTGGAAGATAATAGATTAGATAAGATAAGATAAGATAAGATAGATTCAAGTGGATTGTGAATTTTGCATGTGTAAATATTGGTAAATATTGGACATGTTTTAAAAAATGGGAATCCATTTTGTGGAGTTCAACATATGTAATCAAATATTAAATCTATTTAAAATAATTCAATTAATTTTGCTACGGATGAAATTCACTTTCCTATAAAGCTACTGGCAATGGTATATCCACCGATTATTATATTAAAAACATAATCTTGATAATCAGTGATTGGTTAAATATTATCATAATTATCTTAAATTGGTTATTTAAGCAGATTATTCTGCTTAAAAGTTGAGGAGTAGCTTCTGAAAGCAGTCGATGAATTTATTCAGAATTTGAATTTGATTTCGTATTTTATTTTGATGGACTAATTTCCACATTTACCTGCTCTTAGATTGTATTATATTTATTATGGATTACATCTTGGCAAGGGTATATTGGAGGAGTACTCTTTAAATACTCCAAGTTATCTTTTTTAAGACTATATCTATTCGAAATCTACCTTTTCTCTAGATTTTGTGCCTGTTGTTTTTGCGCAGCAGACGTAAAAGATAAATAAATAGCTCAGTTGATGGATGCTGCTGTTGTTGTTGTTGTTGTTGTTGTTGTGTGTGGCACGAGGCACAAGGTAAAGGGACTGCTGCTGCACGAACAGGAAGCTGGCCAAAGAGCCGGAAGCTGCCGCAAAGTATGCAATGACTTTGACTCCACATGTGGCATTTGGCAATTGGCACGTTGAAAGTGGCCCGTTAGTCAACCCGACTATCTTTGGGCTATGCGAATTTTGGATTGCCCAACCCTGTAACCCCCTCACCCACCCGCTCTATTCGACCCGCATTGAGGCAGCTTACAGTTGCTGCTGCCCCGTCTGTCAGCATTTTGCAGCACGCTAATCTGTCACGCTCGGTGGAAAGGGGCACGGGGCACGTTCTGCTGTAAGCGAGTCTTTTACCTGTGCGCGTGCACGAAATGCACACCTATATATACAATCTGTATATATATATATATGTACACCTCTTACACCCCCTGGCCGGCAACCCCTCGAGCGTGGCAACCCTCTTCATTTACGGTTTAGCATAATGAAAAGTGCTGATGATGATGCCGCACGGCGAGAGACGGGCGCATAAAATGCAATTTAGGGTTGCAACGCGACACCTTTCCTTGGCTGAGCGCAAAGGGGCCCGTTGCTGCCACAGGACGAGGCACGGTGCAAAGGAACAGGGAAACATCGAACAGCCAACCGTTGAAATCAGTGCTGCCAAAATTTGAGTTAGTTTGAGAAAAAGGTAAAAAATCTTGATAAATTTATAAGCTGCTTTTTTGTTAGAGATCTACATTTAGCTGGAAAACAGCCAAAATGTCAGCACTGTTCACAGCAGTGAACAGCAATCGGCAGTCGGCAGTCGGCCTACCAGCATTAATCCTTCTGTTCCTCTCGGTTTTTCGCAATTGTTCAATTGTTCGATTGCCCCGTGACTTTGGCAGGGGTTGGGTGGTTCCTCATTCAGCCCATTGAGGTGGGCACTAATGCACACACACACACACACAATATATACATACATATATATACATTTGTAGCTGGCACGCTGCACAATTTTGATTGATTTTGATGGGCCAGCTGTGTGTTGTGTGTGTGTTGTGTGTGTGTATTTTGCTGTGTTGAATTATGAGTTTAACATGTTCTACGGCTCTAAAGGTGTAGCAAAGCTCATAATCCATAAGGCGCAAGAAGTCAAGTGGCAATGTGGCAATGTGGTTGCTGTTGCTGTTGCAAGTACCCTTTTGCCCATATGAATTTCAGTCTTTTGCTTTTTCTTTTGACAGCTTTGTTTTTGGCACACGTTTCAGTTTTTGTGCACCTTCTTTTTGGGAGTCTTTTTTGAGGCGTGTGTCTGCGTGTGTTTTGGGGCGTGGCATGCCTGTCAGTTTTTGGCCATATTGAGCTGCGAGCAGATGGGTTTTGTCTGTGCTTCAAACTGATGCCTCTTTTTGTTTGGCTTCGTGCAGCTCAATGTCTGCATTCGTGTCTGTGGTCTTGCTTAACATTTATGTGGTACTTTTAATACCCTGACGGAGTGGCTCTTAAACTGCTGTCATCAACTGTGTAAAGCACACTTCGTAGAGTATAAATATATTTATTTTATTTGCAAATTAGTCCAATGACTGTCTTAGTATTATGTTTGGCATGTCATTCAGTTAAATAGTTGAGTTTAAAGATTTCATTTTTTGATTTAGCTGTAGGAAGAAACCCAAATTTATTTCAACATTTATTTGGATTTTTTTGGACACCCAGAAGCTTATCTTTCATATTTTATTCATCGGCTATTTATCTATCTATTTAATTATATAGACAGAATTTATCGGAACACAAGTTAAATATTTTTGAAAGCCTCAAAGACCGGAACTGGTATTATTTGACTCGTAGAAATCGCATTGAAATCAAAGCATCTTAGCGCAAAAATATAGCCAGCTCTGAGAGAGTTTCTATATCTCTAGCTCTCCAGCTCTGACTGTGTCCCTACAGACTGAGAGAAGACGGACAATCGCCTGTTAACCCTAGTAAAGATTAAATAATGGGTTCGTTGCATAACAAGAAGGAATCTTTGCTGATCCCAGAACACCTCAATTGCATTATAAATATACAAATAAATACAGACGAGTTCAATTATCAACAGTTGAGATTTAAATACTCAATTTTTGAGCCCACTGGAAAAGCAGACTCAATTTGATTTAAATAAAAATATTTACTTTATGAACAGCCAGCATTTATTATATTAATATTTTAATATATATTTTAATTTATCGGATATTCATGGATCAAACTAACTTCATATATAGAGTTCTCTCCATCAAATATTATCTCAAATTGATTTTATTTTTTATTTATTCATTTTAATTCATTGTCTATTTATTTACCTACATAAATATAAACAGTTCTCTCTCAGTTCTAAAGCTATCTTATATGATCTGATATTGATCTGCAAATCTATATTTTATACTATAATATATATATATATATATATATGTTATGGATTTCATGGATGTGAGCAGTTTCACTGCCATTTCTGCTAGAGTATCTCGTCTTCTTTATGACTGACTATTTGACTGTTTTTGGTTGCCAATTTCGGCTGGATTTTTGGATGGTTTTCTTTTTTCTTTTTTGAACCGGAAATGGCTCGTTGCACTTTGGCTACACCAAATGGCATTTAAAGCGCATTTCCGTTGACTTTCTTTTTTGTACTGCAACAACTTAGCCAAAGTTTGTGGCTGGTAACCTGATGCGTCGCATAACCCAATTGCAATTCATTCTCTCTCCGCGATTTACATACACAATAAAAAAAGGGGTGCTAGGTAAAAGATTCAAACATTCAACCCTCAACTAATGCCACTCGATGCCCTCAGAACACCGGCTATAAAACCATTGCAACCTGGGCACAAGTTGCTCTTCTTGATGATGATGATGCAAAAAGAAAAAAAAAATTACAAAATCTAAAAACCTGTTTAATGGTGGTGGCTAAAGCCATGCAAAAAAGCAGCAGCAGCAGCAGCAGCAGCAGCAGCAGCAACAGCAGCAGCAGCAGCAGCAACAGCAGCAGCAGCAGCAGCAACAGCAGCAGCAGCAGCAGCAACAGCAGCAGCAACAGCAGCAGCAGCAGCAGCAGCAGCAGCAGCAGCAGCAGCAGCAGCAGCAGCAGCAACAGCAGCAGCAGCAGCAGCAGCAGCAGCAGCAGCAGCAGCAGCAGCAGCAGCAGCAGCAACTCGACAAAAGCAAGAAATTTAAATTAGATTAATTGATTGAATAGCGCGCCAGGATCATCTGGCTGACAGTCCTGAGTCCTGTGAGTCCTGTGAGTCCTGTGAGTCCTGTGTGGCAGTTGTTGCATGCGGGCCACGTTCCCAACAAAATTCTCTTTATTCACTTTATTTTTTGCTTCTTTGTTTCCATAATGTCCTTAGCCGGGATTCTCGCTCTCTCTCTCTCTCTGTCGTTCTCTGTGTCGCCCAAGGTGTAAATAATGCGGCTTGTGTTTAATGAAGCGCATGTCTCATTTTTTCGAGATGAGGCAGCATCTGTGACACTGGTTGCCCCTGCATGTCCTTGGTCCTGTTCGGTTTCAATGAGCCATCAGCGCCGTGTTGCATATTTATTTTCAATGAAACTTGGTTTTTGTGGCATATTTAAATACATTTTGGAGGTATTCTGATATTTATATATAATCAGTCGAATTTGAAAGCTGTTGCAATAAATATTAGGTGAATTTCTTACATAAGTCGTGCTTTCAAATTTACTTATTTACCTAACTTAAGTAACTTAAAATCTAAAATTAAGTAACTTAAAAAAACTTATTGATCGCTAAGGAATTCAGTTATATGATAAGTGTTTAATGTGAACCTCAGAATAATTATTAATATATAGTTATATGTACAGTGAGAGACGGCTCAAAGTAAACAGTGTCACGTAATTTAATTATTTATTTATTTCTCAAAAACTCCAAAGACCGATGGTGGGTACATGTATTAACTACCAATATGAATGGATGACCCCAATAAACTGAAGTTTTCCCTCCTCCTACCAGCTTCCTCGTAGCTTCTGGGCTGATTCTGCTCCACCCATCGCGCAGAGCATTTTTGAGGTCCTCTTTGCTGGATATGCAACAGAGCCAACAAATTCTCAATTAGATTTAAGTCTGGAGACTGGGCCCGTGGAATTAACATGTGGGGGCAGTTCCTGATGAGCCAGGACTGTACTATCTTGGCCTTATGCTTGGGATCGTTGTCCTGGTAGAACCGGAAAGTGTGTCGGAGTTCTAGCTTCTCGGCACTTTGGAGTAAATTTTCCTTCAGTATGTTGAGGTACATATTCTTGTCCATGGTTGTCTCAATGAACACCAAATTCCCGACTCCGGCTGCCGAGATACATTTTTCTTAAATTTGAAAATTACATTTTATTTTTGATTTATGTGTTGAGTGTTATAAGTCGACATAAAATAAATAAATAAATATATAATTAATTAATATTAATTATTAATTTATTATTATTATATTATTAATTATTTTATTACGTAAATTATTATATATATATTTACAATATTAAGATCGAGGCCCGAGCATATCTGAAATTTGCAAATCTCTGAAGAAGCGGAAAGAAGGTATAATAATGTTCCGAGAAAAGCAAAAAAATCTTAAATTATAGTAAATTTTTTAAATATATTTTTTAAGCAGACAATATATTATCTGCTTAATGATAATATTCAATAAATATACTTTCAATAATGTTATATGAAAGCAATGAGCCTCAACAGTAACCAGCTGGAATATATTCATGTGGATTGTGCTTGCCATGACAAAATATGTTCAAGTATTTAAAAGTACTTAAAATAAATCTTAAAACTGTTAATAAATAATACAAATTTCCCATTGGCTGATCGGCTATCCGTTGTATCTCTGCTTAATTGAATAATACGCACCATTTATCATTTATCATTTATCATTTATCTTTTCGTTCGCTTTGGCATTTCGGTTGCATGCAACTAATAAAGAGCTCAGCGCCAAAATAAAGCTGCCTCATGCGGCTGCATTTTGTTGCATGATGGTGTTGATGTTGTTGCTACATGCGAACCAAATATGCTGCCGCTGCACCAGTTCATAAAATAATTCATAAAAAAGCCAACAACAGCTTGAAATTGAAATGCTTTTTAAACGAAAAGCGCGAAAAGTGTGCGTGCCTCAAGCGCAGCTCGAAAGCGAAACATTTGTCGCATTGTATCTGTCGGATACATTTTCGTTGTGCCTCACAACTGACACATGTGAAGCATATATATATATATATATATACACTCAGAGTAAATTTTGACCTTTATTTTGATATTGTCCGAAAGACAAAGAAAATTTTCTTTAAATATTTAAGTTTATTTTGGGATTTTTGAGTTGTAGCCAAATTAAAATAAATTTAATTAAATATATATATATATAAATATATAATAAATATATATTAAGTATATCTAACAGTTTTTATAGTTCAAAAATTGAACTTTTGAGGCAAGCAGAAGCTGTGCTCTAACCTAACCTAAAAGTCGAAGCATTAAATTAAGTTTTGGAAATCTTTTTTTTAAATATGAGTTTTCATTTCTACTTGCTAACATATATTTGAGTATTGGAAAGCATTTCCCAGTATTGAAGTATTTCCTTTTAATTTGAAGTCGATTTTCTAATTTAATTAAATATTTAATTAGCCAAGTTCCGCCTCCTAAGCTGCCTCGCCTCCTCTCTTCAGCTATTAAAAATGAAAAATGTCTAAAAATCTAAAAAATCATTTTTACAATCATAAAATTTGTTTTTCATATTTAGAAATTGTTTCTAAAACCAAACAATTTTTTTTAGCAAAGTTTTCTGGTTTTCAGAGTGACTTTTATTTAATGGCTCTCTTTGCAACATCAAGGCGATTTTTTTCCGAGTGTATACGAACGTTTTTTTGTTGTTTTTTGTATTTGCAAAAGTTATTAATTTTAATTGACTGTTGTGTAATGTTTGTCGCTCACATTCCACGCGACACTTCGACACAACTTCACAGGCACTCAGTGCAAGCGAGAGAGACAGAGACAGAGAGAGAGAGAGAGAGCGAGAGAGAGAGAGAGAGAAGTCAATGTCCTGCGGAATGGAGACTGAAGACTGTGGCAGGGACAGGGGCAGGGGCAGGGGCAGGGACAGCTGTTGCTTTAATTGAACACACCATTTGACACTCAGGGGATAAAGTCGTCGATGTCGTCATTTAGCTATAAATAGCCAACAAATGTAACTGCTGTAATTAGGCGCATTGCGACTGCTGCAAAAGGGGCATCGGGGTAGGCTATATATTATTAGCTACTGTCTGTCTGTCTGCCTGTCTGTCTGTGTGTCGACTTGTCTATCATTGGACTCTTTCAAATGCTAATTGAGGTATGCGCCGGCCACTTGTCACATTTGCCATAATTTTAATTGTTTAACTTATAATAGTAGGCGCCATGCGGCATGCCTCCGCCGCCGCCTCAAACTCAGCGAGTGCAATTTTAATGCATTTGCTGGCGCCAAAAAATGACAAGCAAGCTAACTCAAATGATATTATCAGCATCAGCTCCCTGATGAAGACAAATGATATGCAAACAACAACAACAACAACAACATCGGCCACATCAGCCACATCAGCCCCATCGCTAATTAATGCCAAATACCAAAGCTGAGCTCGGACTTTGCACTTTAACGGGAAGTGCATCTTGAGTTTGTGCTGCACTGGGTCAAATGTGTGTCTTTTGAGACATTTTGAGTGATTGCAATTGTTGCTGTTGACTCATCTTTACACTCTGTTGATCAGCCGCATCTGCAGCAGTGGCAACTTTTGCACGCATGTCAACAAGTCAACAAGTTGCACAGCATGCTTAAGCCAACTGAGAAGTTGCATAAAGTGCAAATTTCTATTCCAGAAATATCTTTTCAAATACGTTTTACTCTGCTTAAAGTATTTACAATTGAATATTTGAATACCGTACGTATATTTAAGGCAAATCTTATAGATCACACCTATTCACACCTAATAGGTAAGCATTTGCCAAGTCATCAACACAATTCGCATTTAGCCCGACTCTTAAAGACTTTTTAAAGTGTTTTTCTTTTTCATTTCCATTTTCATTTTCATTTTCATTCATAACTCGTAGGTTGAATGCTTAACGCCTTTTTGGCCCTGTTCCGCTGTCCGCTGTCCTTTTGTCCATTGGTAGCGCCGATAACGCCTTTTAGACAAGCCGCACGGCAGGCGGCCGAATAAACAAAATGTGTGAAATTTTTACCTAAAATAAAAATGTAGAAAATGTTCGAGATACGATGCGATGCGGGGTCTAAAAGGCTAAAGGATACCGAATGATGCCAAGGGTGCAGTGTGTCTGCAATGTCTGCATTTGATTTCCGTTTGCTTTACGAATCACACCTCTCACGCAGCACACACCAGCACACACACCAGCACACACCAGCACACACACCAGCACACACCAGCACACACACACACACACACCAGCACACACACATTCGCATCGGACTTGGGTAGATTTTTCACATGCCGTGGCAAACATTTGGCAAACACATGTGCACCAAAATGCGCAGGCAGCCCAGTTCCAGAGTCCAGAGGTTTGAGTTTTGCTCTACACTCGGCAAAAAATCACACAATATCTTAGCAAATCGCCATAATAACGAGAATGTTTTTCTTGTTTTCGAAATTCGAAATATTTTCTATTGTTAAGCGTTGAATTTCCAACAAGTAGAACTCAAAATTCAGCATTCAGCAACACGTATTTAAAGTTACTGGCTTGGTTTTTAGTGCGTATTTTCGCTGAGTGTAGTAGATGTGACTGATCCTGCTCTCCTCTGCTTTGCTCTCTGCTCTTGGCTGTTGTGTACCTACGCCTTCTGGTCACGGCTGCCGCTGCTGTCCTGCTGTCTGCCTGTCCTTTGTGTAAACAAATCAAATGGATGTGTTTGTTGTTTATTGTTTGTTGTTGTTCTTGTTGTTGTTGTTGTCTGTGCCTCAAAATTGGCCAGCCAAATGTCTTTGTCAAGTCAAGTCAAAAAAAATACAAAAAAAACGCGTGAAATCGTTTGGCCTTTAAGCAGCCAAAAAGTGAAGAAGACGCGCAAAAATGAAGTTGAAGATGCAAAAGCAGCAGTTGAAGAAGTGGCAAAAGTTTTTGCAAATCAGCTGAAATTATGAACTTCCGGCTGCAGCCAGCGGAAGTTCATTTTAACCCACAATAAAAGTTTGCATTCTACACACACACACACACACGCACACACGCACACTCGTACTTGTATATATGTATATATATTCATATACATATATATTCATGTTCATATGCAAAAGTTTTGCGCTTATATAGCAGCATAAAATTTGCATTATTCACTTAAAACAAATAGTAAACACATACACACACACACACACACGCACATACAGTGGGAGACAAAAGCGTAGTTCCTTTTGCCTTTTCCTGTGGAAAACACTTTTTGCCATTATGCACAAGCGAACAAGCAAACAAACAAACAAACAAACAAATGTTAAATGCAAATAAATTCGCAAGAAAATTGCAAACATTGAGCCAATGGCATCAGTGCGATTGCAGCGTTATATTTTTGAGTAGCTATCGAATCTAAGCAGGATATTCGTGTGCATAAGCATATATACATACATATTATATATACATGTACATATATATATATATATATGCAGGAGCAGCCAGCAAGCACAGCTGAAGCATGCAACAATAGCTGCCTGCCAAGCTTGCTGCGAGTGGCTTTTGCCACGTCTCATGGACTTGAAAGGGAATTGTATTTAAAGGAATTGCAATGTACAGCAGCAAGAAGCCCAGAGTGAAACTATATATAATCAAAAAGTCCTTTCTGATGCAGGTTATAGCTGAAAAGAAATTCTCTCTTAGGCAAGCCCCGTCTTAGATACCTTTGAAGGTCAGAGTCAAATTCGCCACATCTAAGTGACATAGTTGGCTAATTTTAATGATTTTTTACACAACTTTGATAATAATATAATAATAGATAATAATATGCATAAGATCCAAGGCGATATCTTTGTTACCAAAATAGTTTCTCATACTAGAATTTTGCATTTCTCCGATCGATCCTATGATAATGTTCCTGTGTACAAGAAATTGACTTTCGATCTGTTGTTCTAGATTTATGTGATATAGTAGCCTGACTTCATTGATATTTTGCTTTAATGTCAGCAGTAAAATAAACCGAATATTGAGCAAGTTCCAAAACAAAATTAACAACATTTTTATGTCATTTATTTCCAGTTAAAAACGGAGCTGACAATTTCATCTGAATCACTTTTGAACTATTCTCAAAGCAGTATAAATAAAGTATATAAAGATTTATTGTTTATTGTTTATGCTTAATGCAATAATTTATTTATTTATTTAATCTTGCATGTATTTGCTTTAAGTGCATTTAATTATTAATTTTATTTTAATGTATTATTTTATTTTATCAGTTTATATTCATTCGTTCTTGGGCCAATTTTATTTGTTGATTAAATTTAATTTTTTATGTAACTTTCATAAGCTTATTAGAACCCTTTTGCTGATCAATAGATAGCATATTTATTAATTTAATTAAATTTTTAAGGTATTTGCATTAAGTGTCTAACAAAAATTGATTTAAGATGTTTTCATGCATATGCATACAGTTCGTAACTTGTCCAACTCAATGGCAACTTGCAGGCAAATTGCCTTTTAAAGTCCTTGAAGTTGTTTTTGCCACCTCCGGCGTTCGAAGCTCACTTCTCAGTGCTCACTTCTCAGTGCTCACTTCTCAGTGCTCAGTTCTCAGTTCTCTATGAGTTTCGCGTGCAGTGTAATAAAATGCAACGTTTTTCTAGTTTTCGATTTGAAAGGCAAACTTTTGCTGTTAAACTAACAAATACCAAGACAAACAAACACACACTGCCACACACACACACACACACACACATACTGAGTCAAGACGCCAGCCAGGCAGGCAACGGAATATGGAATACGGAATACGGACTACGGAATAGTTCCTCAGATTCCGATTCGAATTGCGTTTGTCAAAGACGGCGGCACGCATGCAAATTGTGCTCGAAGATTTTTTGGGGCATGAGCTGTGCACATTTTGGGATGGAATTTATAGTTTTGCTCTTATTTACAGACAGGAAGTGCAATTCACAAATCGTTAGCTCAGCGCAGACAACAACAAATCGAACTGACGGCAAATGATTTTTTTTATTCCAATTTTTCCTCCTTTATTGAAAAGCTGCAGCACTTTGCGCCTTTGTTTATCTTGGCTCACAGCTGAGTGGGGTGTGCGTGTGTGTGTGGGTATAGTATCTATTACCAGCCACGTGCCAAGTCGATGAGGTGTGCCCTAAACTCAGCCCACTAAAGAACTTATAATCAACAGCTTTGGCGGCTTAAAACTCGGCTATGAAAACTGAAACTATTTCTCGAATATGAGTGTGTGTGTGTGTGGCAGCTTGTACAAGACTGGATTCGAAAAGTTTGCCACATCGTCGTCATCTTGGTTGTCGTCCTGCAATTCCCAAAATGCGGCCCGTGTGTGCATTTAAGCCACTTTTACTGAAACTTCACATTAATTCCAATTTGCTGCCAGTAAAAGTTTTTCATGCACGTCCGCAAATTGCTTTTGGGAGCAACATACGTGTGTGTGTGCGTGTGTGCGAGTGTGCGAGTGTGTGTAAATAGTAGCTGAGGCATCTGTTTGAGAACTTTAACACTTTGCGGCCAAGAGGTGTTCTTTACACATATATAAATACATATATACATGTATTTGCTTATATGGCCTTCGATCCTGCAATCGCAACACAAACTAATAAATAAATGAATAACCAGCGAGAAGAAAAGATAAGTTAGGTGTTGAAGACTTAAGGCCATCGCAGATATGCAGTATAAATTGCTGCAATATAGCAATCTGATCAGCATCGGTCGAGTGTCTGCCTTCATAACTACTTTTTTCATTTATTTAATGTCAACTTAGTTGACATGGGAAAATTCAAATAGTAAAATTAAATTCAAATTTAAATTTAATATTTCAATTTAAATGAAAAAATAAAAATATATATTTATAAAGTTTCTGGGCATACTTAAGCATAAACTAACTTTTTGTTTAGTCGATTTAATAAATAGCAAAAATAAATAATTTAAATAAATAGTTTTGCTATTTGATGAAAAGGTCGATTTAAGTATTTTTTTTTTTTTTTTAGGTTCTCGCCACTTTCGGGTTTACTTAGAAAGATACTTAAGTCGAGCGTCTATCCATAAAAACCTTCCATCAAATTAGTATTACATTAAATTGGGCGCTGGCAAAAAGAGCGTAAAAAGATTTCATATTCCGAACTTTCCTCATAGATCAACAATTAGTTACTGACAAAATTGCATTATGATCACTTCTAAATTTCATAGTCTCTGTCAGATAGTTCGAGGAAATTTTTGCGTACATTTGAAAACATATTTTTGAATGAATTAAACACTTGGTGACAAATTTTTGCTACAGCCTGCAAACCTTATGATAAATAAACAAAGACTTTGGAATCTTTGGCTGTGTGGTTTTTGTTTGGGTTTCGATTCCCCTTTTTACTTTTTTCTGACCACCCAAAATATTCGAATTCGCGGAAAGCACAAGACAACAAAACACGACAAAGCGCCGAAACGACAATCAACAAACAAGAAACACACCGAGCAACGAGCACCGAGCACCAAAATGCGAAATGTGAAACGTGCTGAAATTTGCTGGCATTGCACTTGAAATGAGAAATCTTGAAATCTCGAATTGTTCAACCAAAGAACGAACGCCACCTTCTCAGAGGCAGACGCCCACATGCTACACAATTTAGCTGTGACGTGACTCGTTTTGGGGTCTCCAAATACCCTCGAAGGCAGCTCGACAAATTGCAGCTGCCTGCAATGAAAACACACTACAAAATATATACCAAAATTTCTCCAGAATCTTTTAAAACTAGAAACTAGGAAAAATTCTCTCATAATTTAAAATAAATTAATTTGAAAAAAATGCAAGAAATAAAATTGATTATAGTGAAATTAATATCTAATTAAAAATCGCTCCAAAATAAAAATCGCCCAAAAAGCTTAGAAATAATTGTTAATTATACGGAATCAAATTTATTAAGATTAGAAATCATTTTTTCCATTTTTTAAAAAAATGTTTTGAAAATTTCTGGTCGATTTTCTAAAACATTTCTAAAAAAAGCTAAAGTCGAGAATTTTGTGTGTACATATAAAAAAAATCTTAGAAAAATCCAAACTGATTTTAAGCAAACAAAAATTATGTTTTTTTGGGATGACACAAGTTCGAATTTAAGAAATATAATTTTGACTTTCGATTAGCAAGCAGAGCCACCCTTTGTGATTTGGTGAGTAAGAGGGCAATTAGTTTTCTCAGTGCACAGACAGTTGGTCTAATAAATTTGCATCTGGGCTAGGCGACCCTCATTAGTCTTAATAGTTTAACGAGCAACTACTTCGGCTCGGCATAAGCCCAAACTGCTAGGCCCGGCCCATTAATGAGCTCGAGAGCTCGGCCAGTTACATTTTATAAATTAGTCATATGAGGCGAGGCGCACGCACACCTTTAAGCCTTTAAGAAATTTGTCTTTGGGTCACTAACTACACACACACACCAACACACCAACACTCACACACCCTGAGGAAAGTCTCAGCTGAGCTGTTGTTCAATTGGACAGGCTTAGAACTGGGCGCAGGACGCACACTTGTCGCCTGTCAGTGTTGCTGCCTCTTGCCTGTTGTTGTTGCTGCCTCTTCTTGTTGCTGCTACTTCTTGTCCCTTTTTCGCCTCGTAATCCCGTTATTTGCTTGTTGTGCTATACTTGTGAGCTGCGCTTGCTGTCTGCTTTATATCCTGCGGGATATGCAAACTTATTAGACAAGTTTCACCCCAGCCAAGAAGCCCAACTCCAAACTCAAAACTCAAAACTCCCAACTTCTTGTTCGACAAACTCTCTTTTTCCGACTCGGAGTGATAAAGATGCCCCCTCCCCCCGCCCCTCCTCTCCACCTTTTTGCTAAAGAGCACAAAACATTTTGTGGCAGTCATTTACATATGTGGAGCGCCCCCCCCGAAAATGGTGAGGTAAAAGTTTATTTAGAAAGGGTTTCGTGTTGATATTGCTGCGTTAAGTGTGCGACTTGCAACATGCGGCATGCGACATTTGATATGCGACATGTGATATGTGATGATTATTCTGACCATAGACTCCTTATCGTCGTACTGTGGACAATCTATGTTATGCTTATCGATGGCTTACATTACCTACAATTTTCACTGTTTATGATTGGTTTTTCAGCAAGATGGCACATTTTCTCGGCTCATTTATAAGACTCTTTCGTCAAAATTATATATATAATGTAATGCATTGATAATCGATCGTCACATATTTAAATTAAAAATTAACTCAATAACTTAATATTATTTTGTATAATTATTCATTATCATGTCATTCATGTCACAGCACTTTAACGTTCACAAATATTTATTCCCACAATCTTAAGTTGCTAGATAAGAAATCTCCCTTTTTATAATATAATCACAGTTCTCTTAAATTGGTAAATGATCGCTTCTTGATATACCTTGTCCATTAAATATAATATTAATTCGTATATCGAGTTTTTTTCTGAAGATTTTATTTATGTGTACATATTATATTGTCTCGAAGATTACTAAACGTTCGAGTCTAGATTTTTGGAAAGACTTTAATTACCTTTAATATTACAATACTGTTGCGAGCTGATCGTCTACATATTTTCTTAAACTAGTGTTCATTCTGGAACATGTATTACAAACAGACAGCCAACATTCTGGATTCACGCATTATTAGTAGTTCAATTTGGACAGACTATATTCATTCCTATATTTTAATTATTCCCAAATATGTATATGTATTATAGATATGTATAGACAGATATAGTTTTCATATTGTTTTGTCTACAGTTGAGGGTTGCAATGAAGTTGCTTTCAATTGGCTAAATCCAAGTTGCACATTTCAAAATTGAAGTGGTTCACTTGAAATGAACTTCGAAGATCACATTTAGTATAAACAAAATAAGGAAAAACCTCTTCTAGAGACTAGTATTATTATTTTGTTCTTTGCTAGATTATTCAGTTGTTATTTTGGTATGTGTCCTTGATGCCAGCTACTTGCAACAATGTTGCCTCAATGCTGCCGCTTGCCAAGTTCAATGAGGGGCATCTCAAAGAGGAGAAGTCTGTGCACCTGACAAATGCAGACAGAGAGTTGAAATTAACCTAGAGATGAGCGGGTTGGGGGGGGGGGGGGAGTGGGCTACGGCAACATCTCGAGATGGGACCACCCAGTGCGATTTGGCTTTTTGCAAAACAAACAAAACGTCACTCAGTCAAAACGAGGCAAACAAAAATCGCAATCGGTGCGGCCAAAAATGCTGCATTTGCATTTTGAATAATTCAATCTTGGCTGTTGTGTTGTGGTGGCATAAATAGTCGTGTTTATATTGGCAGCACTTGAAAAAGACCCGACCACCCACTGGGTGGTGCGATGCACCTTCGTCTCCCGCTCCTCCTCCTCCTCCTCCTCCTGCTCTTGCTGCTGCTGCTGCTGCTGCTGTTGCTGTTGCTCCCTTAAAAGGCCAAATTAATTACAATTAAAAGTTTTGCTGGCCCACCTTGGCCAATAAAATTGAAATTTATGGGTCACACATGAGCGAAGAAAGCTGCTCGCTCGTCTTCCTCGCTTGAGTTGAGTTGAGTGTCGAGCTGAAGTTGCCTTATTAATTGCCTGCGGTCGTCTTTCCTGGGTCTTCAAGAAATTTGTCTTGCTCTCTCTCGGTAGCTCTGGAGTGGACCACAAGCCACGACACCTCCCCAGGCAGGCAGCTTGGGCAACGCCTGATTCATTTAACTACTTAAGCTATTATCCAGCAGCTGGAAAAAGGGTTGCCACTGCTTCTGCTGTTTCTGCTGATAAATTTACAGTTTTTCATGCCCAAAAAAAATGTAAATGTTGTTGTTGTTGCTGTTGCTCTTGTTGTTGTTGTTGCTCTTGTTGTTGTTGTTGTTGTTGCTTTTGTTGTACTTCACCTAAGTGTTGCTCACTGATAAGCCCAAGGCTCGTTGCTTGTGGCACACATGTGCTAAGGCGGCTCCCTGCTTGGAAACCACATAATAATTCTCGAGAACAATGTAAACGTCAATTGTGCATGGCCAATGTGTGTGTGTGTGTGTGTGTGTGCGTATGTGTGTGCATGTGTGTGTGTGTGGGTGTGTTTAGGATTTTGTGGGCCATGTGGGTAGTTTCTTCTGGCCATACACCACGGAAGACATTGCCCACATCTCGGCAGATGTAAATGTCAGGCGACAAAAGGCAAGGACGACACAGACGTATACACTCAGAAAAAATCGAAAGTCATTTGCTTTCGTTTGAACTTATTAGAAATGCATTGCTTGAAAACATTTCCAAAACAACAAAAAATGCATTTTTAATTTTAAACTTTTTTTTTGGCATTTCTAAAAAGTATTTCTAAGAAAAATTAAATAAATTTTGCTTTCAGAGCGATTTTCTTAAGTACACTGATTTTTTTTTGAGTGTAGTGAAACGAGGAAGGGGAGGACAATGGCACATGCCACACGTCAACGTCGAGAAATTTAAATTAAAAACCTTTTTGCATGAAATGCTTTTTTTTGTTGTTGTTGTTGCTACTATTGTTGCAGCATGCTGCAAGTGCCACATGCAGTGGGCGTCTTTATACGAACCGCACATACGTACAAACAACGGAAATACATACGGGTTACTCAGACAAAAGATAAACCCATGTTCAACAATAGAAATAATAATAATATTATCAGCTTCCAGCGTTTTTTTTTGTAGGTATTACTCAGAGAAGCGCCTCCATTTAGTGGGAGCTAGTGATATTATTAATATTAATATTATTATTAATATAACTATTACTATTATTATTATTATTAATATTACTATTATTATTATTATTAATATTACTATTATTATTATTAATATTACTATTATTATTGTGAACCGAACTCAAGTAAAATCCGAAGATTATATTCCTTCTATAAGAAAATATAATTTATGTAGGTATAAGCGAGGCGCTTCCATTCCCATTCCATAAATATTTTGGTTGTTTTTAATTAATTCAATGAGAATCGCAAGAGAATTGCGAGAAATAATTTGCTCACACACATCGCAGATATTAGTTGGAATTAAGCAAAATTAATCTTAAAATATTAGTTCATTCTTTTAATTGAAATTGCTTTCAGATGAGGGGTAAATAACACAGAAATGTATATTTTGTGACTTTTTTGTTGTTTTTTTTGTTGTTTTTTTTTGTGTTTTTGCAAGTTGTTGACTCGAATGTTGATAAACAAATGTTTTATGTGAAATTCATGCAAGATGCGATAAGTTAGAGAGCAAGAGGAAGAGGAGGGGGAGGAGAACTTGCGCAAGAGTCTGAGTCGAGTGAAGATATGGTGACTGAGTTCAACTATATACTATATACATATATATATCTATATATACATACATACATACATACATACATATGCACTTGTGTTTGTTTTTATCAGCAGCTGAAAATTCCATTCGGTGAACTGCATAAATCTGCTGTGAGCCTGATGCCTATAAAAGTAAGTCAGCTTGACATTTTCTCCAGCTAAATTATTTAGCTTGTTTATGTTTCTTGTTTTAGCTGTTTTTTTTTGTTGTTTTTGCTTTTTTTTCACATATGCTGGTGGCGCCAATTAATTTGTGTACTTAATTCAGCTAATTATTCCAAGCAATAAAATTCTCAATAGATGCGTAGATTGTGCGTTGCAAGGAGTGTGGCATGGGGAGAGGGGGGGGGGGGTGGGTGGTGCTGCTAGAGCATCGTTAGGTGTCGCAAGAAATACACAAGACAATTGGTTAGAGTTGTGCACGTGCCAGACAAGGACAGGGACACGTTCAGCGACACTTTTAATTCAATTCGCAAAGGTTCCTTGGCACTGCTCCGGTTATCCTCTTCGACTTGGGCGATTTCTCTTTTTCTTTTCAGTTTTATTTTTATTTTTACTTATTGTGTACCCTGCCAGAGGGTATTATTCTGTTGTGTTGAAGTGTGCGACGTCTCTGATGCATTGTAATTTAGCTATCTTTGTGAAGCTGGCAGTCAGCTTGGGAATATTTGTATCTATTTTTTGACTAAAATTGTCATATCAACAATCAGTCGATCAAACTTGCTAATAAATGAATTCTTATAATGAGTCCTACACTTCAACACAACAATATCAGACCCTCCCTATCCATTTCATTGATAGACTGTGAAAGTTTCTTTAAGATCGGATAAGAAATGTTCATTTTGAACAAACAAATATCTGCAAACAATTGATTTAAATTGATATATATTTTGCAACTTGTTTCAGGGTATCAGCTAGTCGAGCGCTCCCGACTATGGCATTCTGGATTGTGTATTTTTTTTTGTGCTTAAGTTAACAGTGCGCATAAAGATAGAAATAAAAAGCAAGGCGACATTTAAATTCAAATTGTTGAAGACGCTGACGAAGCTGGCGGCGCCACACGTCGGATTAATTTTATGTGCGCCAAGCAGGACCAAGGACCACGAGCAGGACTTGCACCATCTTCGTCCTCAGTTCAATTAGAGTTAGCTGGCAGGCCGATGGAGGGGGGAGGGGCTAGTTGTGGGTGGCGGGGGCAAGGCAATTGCCATTGGCTGTGTGAGCAGCCATGCAATTGTTAAAATCGAATTAAGCCACGGTGTCGCATACTTTTGATCTCCTTGACGCTGCCACAGCCAATGAAATGTTGCAAATGCCCCCCCCCCCAGGTCTTGGTCTCCGTCGGAGTCTGCCAATGTCCTTATATTGTCCTTGCCAGAGGTATTTCCTTCCCCGTCGACTTTAACTCGGGCTGCGATTGCGATTTCGGTTTCAATTTCAGTTGCTTGGCGCAAATGAAATTAAATGAAGATTAGTCGTGTGCTCCGCTCCGCTCCCAGATTATTCCAAGAAATAAAAATCTTGACGATACCGTTGATTCGAGTGAGTGTATCCACAACACCCACTGGCCTCTGAGTGTACTCATTATTTTTTGTTTCTCGTTTCGTTTCGTATCGTCTGCAGCGGCTTTTGCTTTTATTTCATTTGACTTTTTATGGCGCTTGAGGTGATTTCAGTCCCCATTAGGGCTAAACAAAGAAAAACAAAAAAACAAACCGAAAATCAAAAAAGGGGGCGTGGCTGGCAGTTTGACATAAGCATTGCGACAAATCTGCTCAAATCACAAGCTACATTTGCTCCGCAAATGATGGCCAGCTTTTGCCTTTGCTTTCGCCAACGAGTTTTCAATTGCTCGTTTTCCGACTGCTTTTCTTATCAGCTGAGATAATTACAGTCCTAACATATTATTTCATGCGAACTATGCATATCTTAAATATCTTTGAACAACTCAAATGCAAATATTGAATCTAATATCAAATATAATATGACTGAGATTCGTCTGCCTTTGTCACATGATTTTTTTCCAATAAACTTTAGCAATAAAAAAAATATAAATATATAATATATCTAAATGTAATATTGCACGTTACGAAAAGAGTATTTTAGATATTTTATCTTTTCATTTAAAATTATTTGCAGTATTTTGTCTTCACTATGGAATGGCGACGGTACTTTTTTTCAAAAGCATTTATTTCCAAAATTAATGGAAAATTCTAAAAAAAAACTGAAATAAAACTCAATTTTCAAATAAAGATATTGAATTGTTAGTCTTTGGTCAGCATATCCTTTTGGTCTTAAGGGAGTAACATATTTAATTTTTTTTAAGTCCATAATTGTAAAGACATAATCCATGTTCCAATTCCATGTTCCATGACTGATTTTGCTTAATGTACTCCTTAATGTAATGTATACCAATAATAATAGTTAGTTGCTTAAAATATACTTAAAAAATCTAAAATGATAATTAAAATTATTTAAGTTATATTTGATTAAATTAAAAATGTAAAGTTAAAGAAACCAAATAAATAAATGAAAAATAGTCCAATATTTATAGCAAGTATAGGAAAAACCCAGCAAAAAATCAAATAAGACCAAAATACGTTGAGCTTAAGTAGTTAAGGAAAACGAAGGAAAAAACAGACATAAAATAAGGAAAAGACAAGTAACGTTTTGAGCCTGTGGATTAAGTTAAGATTACCACAGCTAAGCACGCTCAGAGGAATCTCTCTGCCTAATCGTCTCGGAAATCATAAGCTCGAAAGCCTTTTCCAAAACAAAAAGTGCACAATTAATGCAAATCTCCGAAAATTATACAATTTTAGCTCAAGTGAATATAAATTTTCAGGTTTCCCTTATGTTAGTTAGTATTTTTCAATATACAAATCGATGGCAAATTCGTGCACACTATATTGCTTTCGATGCATTTGCGATAGGGTTGCACCCTAATGTAGATTTGTGGCATATCGCTGCTCTTGGCGAGCAGCAGTCCAACCAGATAGTAGTTCTTTGGTTTCAGTTCATCCGCTTGGAAGCCCATCAGCGCCGATCCGGTTATTAAAGTGGAGTTCAGATTGCTACAGCCACAGAGGTGCTTCAGTCTCTAGGGAGTTGCCGCAACGAGATTGTTGTAATCGAGAAGATGGCGGCGACACTTTGAGTTGCCAGCAATATGCACCAGACCCTTCAACTTGTAGGCAATGGTGGCATTCCTCGCAAAGCCCGTAAGTGAAAGATGTTGGCAAATGGTATTGATGCCGTACGAGTCACAGTCAGAGCCAACTTCAAGATTCCAATTGCCCAGGAACACATAGCGAACGGGAGTCTTCTCCAACTGGTGGGAGCCAAGAGATATTGGTTGGAGAAGAGGACGGCCAGGCACATGTAGGCAATGCCACGATTGGCTAATTAAATCCAAGTAATTAGGGTTATTGTACTTGTACATTTACATTTTCTAGACATACTCTCATCTCCCACCCTGCCCGTCCAGGGATGTTGCTGAATAGCCGTGATATGCGTGAATTTCTCATGCAGTTCCTCGTTCCTCGTCTGACGCATTCTTGGAAGTCACAAGGCACTGCAAGAATTACATATATATATAATAATATATTTATATATACGTATATATACTTATATTACTGTTATTCTTCTGCTATCTTACCCTATGCCTGTTCAGCAGCAGCAAGCGCAGCCCCAAATCCATTCCTTCGCATTCGCAGCCAGCAACTGATGAGATCATTTTGGTTGCTGTGTAAAAAAATGCTCGCATTTGACATTATCACTTTGGAATTTCTTATCGTCAATGAGAGACTGATTTCGAGAATTTCAGAGAATTCACAGCAACTCATAAAAAAAACCGTAGAAAATATTTATTCATGTATTTGTTATTTATTTAGTATTTATTTATTATTTATTTCTAATATATTAACAGTAAATCTCTCATTGATTTAATTAATTCCACTTTATCTTTCTAGAAGGAGACTTCAAATAAATTAAACCAAATATGCATTTACATCAGAAATATAATTTAAAATTCAATTTCATTTTTAATTTAATTTAATCTGTTTACTTTCGACATTTTCATGGGTTCGCTGACATTATATAAATAAGTAAAAAAAACTTTTAATCAGTTTAATTTGGAAGAATAAAAAATTGAACTGAGGTCAACTCCTTTTTCTGCTCACATTTAATATGCATATGGCTTATATATAATCCCGACTTGGAATCAGTTCAAGTTCTTAAACTTCTTCAGATCGAACCCTTTTCAGGCCAGTGAGCTGCTTCATCACGTGTTCAATTAAAAAAGAACTTGCAATTAATTGCTAACCAATTTGCTTTCATCACATCGCACAAAACTGCCGGACACACTTACCCGTAACCGTAGCCGTAGTCGGAGTCGGAGTCCTCCGGATTTGGTGACTTGATGACCAGCAGCCGTTGGTGTTGACATTTTGTGCATATTAATTGAAGACAAGGCGAACTCAACTTGGAGTCGTCGGCTGTGTTTTCCTTTTGGGCCACCCTTGGCTTCATTTGCGGTAAGTTCATTAAGTAATAAAACATAAATTTCATTTTTTTCATTTTTTTCGTTTTTTTCGTTTTTTTTTTGGTTTTTGGATTTTTTATTTGCTGCTGTTCATTTTTTCTCTCGCTGGCACCCCATCAGCGTCATCATCAGCAAGTTCTTGGTAATTTTTTTTAATGCTTTGCATTTTTCTTTAATGAATTAATTCTGTTTTGGTTTTGGTTTTTGTTGATTCACCGTTCAGTGGACTTTGATAAAGGCGCAAAGTCGTTGGCGATAAAAAGGCCAACGGTTGGGGAGGGAACTGTTCAACAATTTTTGGTTTTAATTTATGCGACATGTTTTACACAAAAAATGATAATCATTCGATTCTCGAAAGAGCTCAACTTGGAGATACCCTGTAATTAAGCGCTTGTTGTAAAATTAATCTATGATTTCTTAGACAACTTTTATGGCTCTTAACCGATCTTGATTTGATTTAATATAACTAGAAGAAATATTAAAATAATTGTTTAAATTTTTAATTTGTGCAAAATGTGCAGTAAAAAAGAAAAATAGTGCCCAGTCGGGAGAATTTGCTGGGACATACCCTGTAATTAGGCACATGCTGTAAAAAGAAAATCCGATTTCTTAGACAACTTTTGTGTTTCCAAACCGATCTTTGTTGTTCCTTTATTTTTCCCGGTTTTGATCATTGATCGGGTCTTATCGATACACCATAAGCCAGGAAGTTATCGATAGCGAAATCGACTAGTTAGTTTGATGCTTAATAATAATATATTTTCTAAATGGATTCTTTTTATTTACCAGCTGCATACGCATTCTTCGCAACTTCCCATTTTGAATGGGCAAAGGGTATTTGAAGGGAGCGGCAAGGAAAATGGAAAACGTGTTTTCATCAACTTTGACTGACCGACTGACTGACTGTTAATTAATGTACGCTTGCGGCGAAACTTTTCTATCAATATATTTGTTGGTCGAAAAACTTGTTGTGTGACGCTGGAAAAAAAACATGTTTTGCATGCTAAAAACGATTTTCTTGTGTCTGAGATACTTATTTTTTCCGCATTTAATTGCCTCCTTTGGGCATGATAAAAATGTTGCATCAAATTGCGGCAGCTTCTATGGAGTCGCAAGTGCTGTTAAAGCGTGTCCGGGGGTTGGGGTGTGTTTTCCCATATTTTTTGAAATGTTGTCACTTTTTAGTCAAATTTGTTAGAAATGTTGTTGTCGCCGTTGTTGTTGTCCGCCTGTTGACATATGTGCCAGCAAATGAGCCGTGCAATTGCCGTCGTTGTGGCCTGGCATATTGACAGCTCCGATCTATGTGGCATATATATATATATATATATGCTATAGTCGATGCATTCAAGATTGAAGTGCATTCATTCAGCTCACTTCTCGAGGGGGGAATCGTCTCAAATTTCTCGACGTGCGCACAGCTTGTGACTGACAACTATTCGTTTGTCTTTCTTGCCCCGTCTCTGACTCTGCAACAGACTCTGACTCTGACTCTGACTCTGCCTCAGACTCTGCCAAGCATAAGCGTGTCGATATACGTGCCTTGTGGTGCACCAGGGACACACTGCTCACACTCGTCAACAAATTGTGATTTTGAAAAAGGTATGTGCACAAGTAAACATTTGACTTGTTCTCCTACAATGTATTTGCATACATTTGTAATATTTCGCCTTATATATTTTACTTCTTGCTTTTTGCTGTCATTTCAATTCAAGTCAAGTTTATATATATACATATATAGGCGTGGTGTGTTGCCGTTTCCATTTTTAGATTGCTCCTATTCGAAAAAAAAGAATTTGTTTTTATTTGGTCGCTATCAAAATGAAATAGCAAATTTCAAATTTCAAATAAAAAAGCAAAAGATCTGACCTCGCAATTAATTTTAATCAGTTCTGTATTGTTTAAAATGGTTTATTTTTGGCGTATTCGTGAAACAACTTTTCTAAATCTGTGCCTCAATTTGCTGAAGCGAAAAGTCTGCTGTTTCCATTGGGTGCTCCCAATGGAGAACACGATGCATTTTTCCCTTATTGATAAATATAATATTCATAATTAATTTATATATATATGTATTATTATATGGATATGCACACCAATTTATAACTGTATTTAAAATTAATATATATATATAATCTATATATATATATTTTTATAATCTTTTTCGTAAGAAGTTTTTAGTTTTGAGTTGTCATTTCCAATCACATTTCAATTTGCGAAAGTAGCATTTTCCATATGGAAAATCAAGACTTGTATTTCCTTAATTTCCTCTAAGATTTTCTGTATTGATTTAGAATTTGTTTTGGCTTACTCACGAATGCTGTTTATATAAATAATCATTTGGTTTGCTCTGTGTATGTTTTGTATGCACGATTATTATTATCTATCATTTCAATTCGAATTCAAATTCCAACATATAAGTCATTCTTGGAGATTACACGATGCCTTTGTTGGCGTTAATTGGATTTGCTTATAGGTATATAAATAAGATGGGACTTATCTCTTGGTTCGCCATCCCTTTTGCACAGTGTATTATCTGTCAAACATTTCACGCTGTCAACAAACAAATGCTCTCATGTCTGGATGCTAATGAATACAAAGTTGTTGCTGTGGCAATTAGATCGAGTTACCTTTGAAGCAGCCACAGCTAGACCGAGTGTGGCATGAACTGCTTTAGTTGCTGCCACTTATCAGAGAGCATGCGAGAGCAGCGGCTCAAAGTCGAGTCTCTTATCTGCACTCAGACAAAAAATCACTCTGAATTTTAGAAAATCGCCCTAAAATAAAAGTCAACCTCAAAACTGAAAACATTTTTTATTCTAAATAAAAACAAAATTTTTCTTAACATTTTTTTTCTGAAAAAGATTTTCTTGAATTTTAGAAATATATTTTCTGAATAATAAGCTGAGTTACGCTTGGCGCCAATTAAGTTCGATTTTTTTGCGAGTGTCGGCCTCGGCACAGCACATGCAGCGAGAGTCGCTTATCGGTTTCACCTCTGACCCGTGAGTGATAAGGCACAGCAGGCCAGTCCGTCAGTCAGTCAGTCAGTCAGCTAGTCATCCAGGCATTCAACTTGTGAAACATCGCATTCTGTTTTCAACACTCAACGCGCCATGTTGCAATTGGGTTCGCTGTCGCTGCTGCTGCTGCTGCTCCTGGCTGCATGCTGCCAGGCCGAAGTGATTCAACACCAGACGTGCCCCGACAGCGTGGATGCGTGCAGCATCGATGAGGTGCGCGTGGATCCCTGCCCCCAGGCGGCATCGAATACGCCATGCCGATTACGGCGTCGTCGTCCATCCAAGATAAGTTTTGATTTCACGCCCAAATTCGATGCGGATCATTTGGTGTCCTCGCTGGGCTGGGTAAAGAGTGATACGGAGGAGTTGCCGCTGCTCACCTTGGAGCGTGACACGTGCAAGAACACCCAGTGTCCGGTCAGGGCCAACGTGCAACAGACTTACGCAATTGAGGTGCCCATCGATGCCAAGTTCCCCATGAGCACCTACACCATTCGCTGGGCCCTCAAGGACGAAGTGAGTAGCAAGCGTTGCTGCTTCACCATTGTCATCAAGGTTGTGCGCTAAAATACAATAATAAAAAAAACAAGAAAATTATGCAATTCCTCGTCTATTTTTAATTATTTTTGAGATTTGTCTCTCATTCGCCTGATGGCACTCTGGGGCGCACAAATATTCATCGTCATTGCCATCAACCTGCAAGGCTAATTAAATGGCCTACGGCCTGCGCAGCGTTTAAATCAACAGGGAGTAAAAAACTTTGATTGAACTTTTGGGTGCCATAAAAAGCATACCCCAACCCCCAACCCCCTCAACAAGCCACTCGCGCCCCCTCCCCCAACATTGCCATTCAGTGAATTTGTGTCTCGGCTACTTATCAGCGTCGTCAAACAATTAAAAATTGAGCACTTAAGTTGTGGTCATAAAATCATTTGTTTTGCGTTTTATTGTTTCTCTTCCATTTTTTTTTTGTGGTTGGTGGAAAATTCAAATAACAATATTTTCAAATCACTTTTTTTTTGTTGTTGTTGCCTCCATTTTTTTCCCCATTTTTTTTTTGTTTACCTAAACGAAAAATGTTTACGCTTTTTTGTCGACTCGAGAAATTGTACACTCGACAAAAAATTGGCTGTTCATTTGAGAAACTTGCAATGGGTTCCTCAGCATATTATTGAGCAAGTTAAATTGAAGGTTTTTTATAAGTGTATTATGGAAGAATTCTCATATTCGATTTTTTGCTTATATTATTTATAAACATTTGTATTTTAAGACTTCGCATACACAAATATTTCATAGAGTTATTCATGTAACTTAATTTGAAAATTCATTTTACGATTTTACTCACTCTAAATTAGATCGCAGCCAAACTCTAATATAACTGACGAGAGCACAAACTTGATTTCCTGAATCCAGAATGAATGTTTCCAAAAATCTGCGTTTGCATTTTCACTTTTTAGAAATGCTTTTTTAAATAATAGAAAGTATTTGTGAAAATGGAAAAACACGATATGTTTGGGATAATCAATTTACAGGAAAACGTTATAATTTGCAGGGCGATTTATTCAATTTAAATACAATTTGTTTTCCTGAGTGTAGACGTCAATAGATGATAAGCACAGCATTTTTGTTCAGCTCCAATCCCAACAACAACAGCATTCAATTGAGTAAATAATAACAAAAAAATGAGAAATATGAAATTATGGAACACGATTTCTGAAAGCAAGTTTGTATTTCACAAATTTATGGGACATGCAATTGGATGCCGGATTTGGTTTTGATTTACTCGAGAGCGCTATTGTCGCCATATTTGTAGCCCAGCATATATGGAGTCTTGGTCAAGTGGGACATGATGTGGCACTTGACTGCCTCAAAACAGGCAGTGGCATCCACATAGACCACCTCGCGTCGATGACTCAGATAGCAATTCAATTCTGGTTCACTTTTGCAAAATTGTCGCATCTGCCGATTCAGATAGGTGATATTATCCTGCGGAGTTGGCCGATAATTGCGCATTAGGACGCGCATCCTGGCCATTTGCTCGTTGATCTGCAGAAAGATCAAGCGATTTGGGGGCACAGTGAAACCCTCGAATAGCTCACGTGCCTCATTGCGATCATTGGGATAATTGTACAGAATCCAGCCACGATGCAGTGCATCCTCTTTGAGCAGACGCTGCTGGATAATATTCCCAATTGCACACGAGCTTAGATCGACAGACTTCGACTCAACGCCCAGTTGGAGCAGCTCGGCATTTTTACTCTGCTCGTGTCTATTGATGTCATGATAGGCGAGGACATCCGCATCCAAGATGAGCAGATTCCAACGCTCGGCCAGCACATGGGCCAGTGAACGACGACCCGATCCGGGTCTGCCATGCAACACAATGCGATGAAAGAAACTCTTGGGCAACTGAAAGAAATCACCGCCGACTCCTCGATGAAATGCATCCAAGGACTTCATATAGACATCCTGTGCAATCCGGCGTATATTCTCCCCCAGCCAGCGACGAATATCCTGCACCTGCTGCAGTGTTATCTCAGCCAGGATGCGACTCATGATTTCCATCAGCTTGTGCTTCTCAATGTAGAATGTGTAGGATGCACTGAACTCCACAAGCATGTCCTTGTCGATTTTGGTGGGACAGAACATGATTCCAATATGGTTTCACTTTGATAATATATCTGCTGGTTCTCCAATGAGCTTTCAGTATATTATTTTCTTGGCTAAAAAGTTGTATAATTTTCACTCGTATTTTTATTGGAATTCATTTGTGTACTATCACTGAAAACAACTGATTTTAAGTAAACTTCAAAGCGCTCTGTTTATGTCAAGAAATGTGTATTTGACTACTACATCTACTACATATTGAGTACCCAATTTGTTCGATAAATTTAGCTTTTAGCAGATTTAATCAACGTAATCGATATCACCCTTTATTATATGAATCGAAATATTTCCACATTAATTGAGAATCGGCATATCTTAACTTTAATTTCAGATCGGAAAGGTAATTCCAAGCTTGAAGTAAGGCCTAGGAATCGGTTAATATGTACCCATCAAACAGATCGGTGAGTGCCTTAGCTATAAGCATTACTTACTTCAATCTAATAATAATTAATCTCATTGAGTATTCCCGTTGCTTAGATACCTTAAGAATAAAAACATTAATATAATAAACGATTTGTGGACTATTTTCTTTAATTACTTTAAGCCGAATTGTTTGCAATGCTACTCAGCACTTAAGTTAAGCTAAATATGTACTTCTTTTGATGTACCCATTTACTTGTTTAAAGCTAGTTGAATACCCACTTGAAGTAAGTTTCTCAATTTCTATCTGACTAAGAAACAAAATGAGAATTAAGAATGCAACTAGCTAAGCTCTATGTTGTTCATTCTAGAATAAACTAACTAAATGTAACAATATATTTTTGAAGGGGTCTGGAATATATATTCTTGATTTAAGTATGATTTTTGTTCGATTATATTCTGGAATATTCTCTGCATAAGTCTTGATCTTAGTATAATTTTTTCCAACTGTTTACTCATTGTTTTTATTGTATGCTGATTGGAGTTTTGTTTGCATTTGTTTTGAGATATTGGTGATGCTCTCGAATCGCAGTGATTATCTCAGTCATTATATGACCATAATGGCCATTACCATTTGGGCAACAACTGTCGAGTCGTCGAGTTGTTGCCACATTCATTGCACATATTAATTACATCCGTTACAAATATTAGAAAATGGTGCGCACTTCCGGCCAACAGAGAGAGAGAGAGAGAGAGAGAGAGAGAGAGAGCCAAAGCCAAGACACTGGTTCCTCTGGCTATAATGGCGATAATGGCTAATGTCTTGCCAGGCGTTGTAAATTGGCATCATGTAAGTCCTTGCTTGCCATATAAGTTTGCTGACAATATTTTGCTGCGAATTATGACAGCTCTTTTGTCTGAGCGCGCACATTAACAATTTAAAAAGTTGTCTTGGCCTCGCTTTGCTCTGCTCTTGGCCATAAAAGAGGGGAGGAAGCGAGGGAAAGGGATTTTTGGTGACGCTGCTAACGGCCTGCAAAGTGTTGCCAAATGGCAGCCATACTTTATATTGTCTTATGAGACATGCCCGGGCATCTTTTGGTCTTGCTCTTGGTATCCTTTTCCCCATCCTCATCCTCATCCTCATCCTCATCGTCCTGGCTAAGCAAAAATGCAAGCAGACTCTCAAGCTGCATAGTCATATTACCAAAGTTGTTGTTATTGTTATGCTGCTCATTTGTTTAGAGTGGGTGGCGGCTAATAAAAACTGGAATTCTATGAAAAATTGTTTCCTGTTGCTTATATTGGCCATATTGTTATGCCAAGTATGCTGTTAATATCTTTCACATACACATCATATTGCTTACTGCATTTGCTTTTCGATTTAGCCGCGCTGCAACAGCAGCAGCAGCAGCAGCAGCACCAGTAGCAGCTGCTTGCAACTTGCTGCAACTTTAAGGCAATCCAAAAAGAGCAACAACAACATTTTAATTACATAAGGCGCGAAAAATATGCATATGAATATGAAGGCTTTTGGCTTGTTTTTTTCCTCTTCTTTTTAGCTGTTTTGGCTGTTTGCACAAAGAGCAACTTTTTAATTAAAGCCAAAGTCAAAGCAGAGGCAAACGCAAAAGCAAAAATGGCGACAGCCATTTGCCGACAGCTTCTCAGTTCTCAATTTTGTCACATTTTTGCTGAGATGTGCTTAATTACATTTCAGCATCACATATCCGAATGCAACGTATCCTTTTTTAATCAACCACAAAACTAACAAAATAAAACATGGATTCCTGCAGCAGAAAGTAGTCAACCTTAAGATATCCTCCAATTGCACAGTCCTTAATAACACCTGTAACCTGTAAATATGTATATAGTACTGTAAATGATTATTAAATACAGTTCAAGTTTAGTTTTAGTATTTTCCTTCTTACTTGCAGAACTTTTCCTTACTTTTCATTACTTTTCTATTTGCAAATACTAACTTACTGAAGTAGTCATGGTTTTTACTCAACCACAAAACTAAACAAATAAAAAAGATTTTTTTTTTAAATTTAAGCACGGTCAAGTTTATTTATTCTTAATTGATTTCCATTTAATTATTATATCATATTTAATTTATTTTTGTTCACCACTTATTTTGACTTTTAAATTATTTTTAAACTATTTTTAAAACTTTCATAGTCGACATTAAGCAAATTAAATAAATAAATACAAAGTTAATAAAAAGTTGAAATTACAGATGACTAAAGTCTAAGACGAAGCACGATCAAAATAATCGAGTTAAGTAGTTTTAAGTTATCTGTAGTTGGAGAAGGAAGTACAAATTTCCAGCATTTAAAATGATATATTTTCAATCTTTTAAAATCGTTCTCCAGTGTTGACACATTAAATAAATACATAAAAATAAATAAACAAAATCAAATTTACAGATGACTTATGTCTAACATGAAGTAAAATTAATTAATTAATTTTAATATAAGTAAATATTTAATTTTATCTCTCGCAACTGCTGTTGCATTCATAGGCCCAGCTTTGACATACCTTTTAGTCAGCAAACTGCCAACAGGGTATTCGAAAAAAGAAACCCAAAAACAAATGTGTGGCACAAGCCGCGCCGCCGTTTGACGCAGTTTCGCTTATCAGAGAATATTTCGTATTAAAAAAAAAAAGAAAATGAAAAAAATGTTGAAGCGGTTTTCTATCCAACAGACGCGCTGATTGAATGAAGCCGCTGCGAAACGAGCACACGCAAATGCAAACGCTCTCAAAGGGTAACACAGTGGGTCGGAGAGAGGGGGTGGGTTGGGGCTGATGGAGGGGGCTGCTTCACATAGAAGTCTCATCGAACGAGGCGGCTGATAAGGCGTAGAAAAAAGTGACCGGCAGTGCTTGGCACTCATCAGCTCAGCGCAGCGCAGCTCAGCTCAACTCAGCGCAGGCTGCCCGAGTAGCTCAAACTATGTCCCCTCTTCTCGGCTTCTAGATTGCTGCGCACTTGAGCGCCTTTTTCATCTTGCCGCACGTTGCAGCAATAGTGGGCGCAAAAAAAAAAGAATGAAGGAATATGAAAAAGTAGAGATAGCTGAGGCTTGCCGTTGATTATGTACACTCGGAGTTCAAACTTTAAATTTAATTCGTTTGCTCATATTTTCATACAGTAGTTCCAATTCGATAATTCCTTAAGAAGTATCTCCACAAAATCATATCAGTATAACTTGGTTAACAATTAGTTTTCAATACAAGCAGTTTTCGCCGGTTCCAAAGAGAGTTCACATGGTTAACCCATTCAAATCAACACACTCGAAAACCAAAAGCTTTGAAATTTGTCAAGCAACTTTAGATCAATCAAAACCAAATTTTTGGATTTCAATTTTTGCAAATCAAATTATTTTTTTTTGTCGATCTTCATGCTTCAAATGCAGTGAGTGCAAGTTTAGCTAAGTGATTTCTTTTTCTAAGTAAGATAAGTACTCAAAAAAGTCAAAATTGAGAAATTAATTAATCAAAATTAGACGAAAAAACTACTTTGCTGACATTGGAGTATGCAGCACATAGTGCTGCATCATCACAATGATGATTTTTCTTGAAAATTCACGTATTTTAATTACGGTCAATTTGGTGTTGCACACTTCACAACATAATTTGAATACTCGTCGGGAAAAGGCAAGGAAAGAAAAGAAGAAAAGCTTTATCGCTGCATTGTGGCAAAGTCAGCGGCCTTTTGAGTCAGCGTGGTGGCAGTTGCATCTGCGGACATCTGTTATCTGGCCCCGCGGCTTGCTATGTTGCCACACACTTCCTCCGGAAACTGTCTGCAACGTGCAACATCGCGTATTCTCTGATCTGCCGTCTTTTCCATCCATATCGACTACACTTTATCAGCCTGCATAATTTTGTCGTTTATGTGTGTGTGATGAGTGTGTCGCGGCTAACCGCAAAACACTTGACAATTAAAAATCGTTTTTCCACAAACACACACAGACACAATTGCTAGTCAATGTCAACAATTATTTCCCCAGTGTATGCCACCCCCCACCCCAAATAAAAGAAATCGACAACCAAGCCACACATCAACAAGCCGGCAACGTGCGCGGCTCTCACCGTCAATATTCGCACCAGCAACAGGACTTTTTATCCTTTGACAATTTGCCATTGGCTGCCAATATTTTTTCAGTCAATTTTTGTCAATTTTTGTCAATTTTTTCATTTTTTTTTTTTTTGCATTTTCCATTTGCGGCACGTGAGGCATTGTCCTGCGTGTGTCGCTGGCTGCCTTCAATTATGCAACAATTGAAAAATTACGACGTGTACAAAATTTTTTTTATTTTGCCCGACTGCGATTTGTTGGCTGTTGCGAAGGGTTGCCTTAGTTGAGCTGCTGCCCAGTCTCTGACAAAAAAAAATGGCAAATGACAACAGGTTTAAATTTGTCACCACAACAAACAGTGGCAAAAACAATACGTGCCACAACAACAACAAAAACAACAACAAAGTTAATGTTGCTCATGACAAACGCCAAATGAAGCACAAATTTAATTACGCAATTTTATTGGATTAACAGCAAACCTGACTGCGGCAGCCACAGTGGCTGCTACATGGCGCATAAAAACAAATTTAAATAAGCCAACACATAAACTCACACACACACACAAACACACATGTACACTCAGCGAAAAACACTACTAAGCAGCAAAGCCTATTACTTGGTGTAAGGCTTCAGATCTTCAATATCCAATTTTTATCAAAGTAGGAAGACAACAAACTTGATCCTATAAAATAACTGAAAAAAAGGAAACAATAATTAATTTATGTAAACTTAAATCAAAAAAATAAACTAGGAAGTTGATTTATGCCAGAATAATCGAATCTTGACAAGCTAGAATTAAGTTTGTTCATTCTGGAATGCACGAACTCAATCAAATCCTGGAATCGGGATTAAGATTTACAATCTGAAATCAAAAGTAAATAAGATAACAGACTTGAGCTCAGTTTGAGTTTCTTGGTTAATATTTTTCTCTGTGTGCATAAACACACCCACACACACACACACACACCTGGCAAGCTGTCCAGTTTCCAACCCCCGAAAGAATTTAGCATCTTTACTGCTTCTAGTCGCGTAGGTGAGCCGTAAATTTGCGCGCCATTGTTGTTGTTTCAGTTGTTGTTGTTGTTGTTGTTGACGCCAATGTCGTGTGTCCTGGCCACATGGACACAGGGTCCAGGTTGTGTGTGGAGTAGGGGATTGGGGATCGGGGGTCGGGGGGTTGTGTTGTGCACGCCGTTATCTTCCTTTTTGGCCTTTCACTTATGCAAAAACGGAACATTTGAAAAATATGTTGGCTGGATAAACAGAAATGGCAACAAAGTGCAGCTGATGCCAGTCTACGGCCAAGCTGCCCTCTCCCCTCTCCACGCCCACTCTGCATTTGCAGTGACATTTTAATGAGTATGCAACGTGCAGCATGCAACTTTGTCCAGACGTGGCAAAGCCTTGTTAAATTCATTAGTAAAACGTTGCACCTCAACGGGCAAGGGGCATGAGTTGAGTGCCACACGTTTGGCATCATGTTGCCGCACACGAAATTAAAATCCCACACCCCTCACACACACACACATACACACACACACACGTACACACACACACACGTACACTCCCCCATTAGAATCTGTGGCACAACATGACATGATACCGATACTAAACTGACACTTTGACATGGACTTAACCCTAAAAACGCTCTGTTGGCTTTATTGGTGTCGGTTGCCGCCGTGCTTGCTCCCAAAAAAGGAGGGTGGCGCCACTTGTGGCACTGTCAGCACCGCCAACACAGTCTACCCCCTCCCCTATTTTTCTCTTTCTCTCCCCCCAGGGGGGCAACAAGGTATATCCACTTGATTTTTGCACTAATTTACGTGGATTAAGCGCTTTGGCTGAGGCCGTGACCTGGGTGGTATTATGTTTAAATACCTTTTAATTGACAATTTGTGTTCAAGCCGCATTCGACGCTTGATTTTTGTTTAATTATACATATATAATGTATATATGTGTATATATACCTAACTAGCTGAACATGTGCGCTTAATGTTTGCTCATTCATTAGTTGCGGCAAACATGCGAGTTAGTTAAACAGCTGCCATTAATTGACTCTAGTTGGCCATATTGTCATACTATCTATTATATTGTTAAAGCCTAAATAGTTGCCGGTTTTTTCTGGTTTATTATGGACTGGAATTTGAGGCGCGGTTTTCAGTCGAGTTTACCTGGATGAATGAACTCAATCGAGTCAATAATAATATAATCTGATTATTCTCTTTTTCAATAATCAATAATGATATTCTATGCATTGGAAGATTCCCTAGTTCATTGACTAAATCCGCATAATTTAGTGAATATATATTATACATATATATATTTATAAGAGTTTTCACATTTAATTTATTCTCAGATTTGTCACACTTTTATTACTTATCTGTTATTGTCAGCAAGTGTATTTTACACATTCGAAATTAATTCACTAATTAACTATCTACATTTAAAAATTTTATTAATTTGTGCAGAGTTTCCCCATTTCATGCTGCAAGTGTTGAAGTTTTTGGCAATTTATTTATTTATTATTTAGAAATGTTAAATTTTGATTACCCTTCTTCCATCATCAAGAACTCGATTCTATAAGACATATTCAGAATTTATTTATTTATTCCCTGAAGCGTTACTTTTTTATTACTATTTATATATTTATTATTAAATACTTTTAAAATAAAAACCAAATGTTTTAAATTGTATATCAAAAAAATATTTTACATTTTTTCATATTTTCATTTATATTTTAAATCCAATGCCACAACTCGCTTAGCAGAAGCCCAAGTTTTCAACTGAAATTAAATGAAGCAAACGAAAGTTTCGTTTTCAAGTTTTTTACATGTTTCTCTTATTTTTTCTTTTTCTTTTTTTTTTGGTTTTTGGCGCAGTTAGTTTAGCAGAGAGATCTTCGGCAGTAGTTGCAGGTAAGTTTTGAAATTCATTTGTATGCCGCAAGTTTTGCAAAACTTTTTAATTTGCGCTAACAATCGTATCGAATCGAATCAGGGCTCTCCATCAGTGACTAGCGCTTCCTCTGCACGGACAACCTCAACAAGCTGGCAAGTCAACCGCACACACACCAACACCAACACACACATACACCCAGACTTCCAACAATTGATAAAGTAGATGGTAGATGAAAAAATGTTTTGCAAAAAATGTGCTTAAATCAGCGTGTTCTTTTTATACTCTTCAAGAGGGTAGATCAATTATGAAGTTAAGTTAATTTGAAGGAGACATTGTGAACTGCATATATATGTTCTTGCAGAGCATGTAAAACTGGGAAGATATAGCCGAATCCCTCTATTCACATATCTGTCCAACTATGTTATTTATCTCTGATAGATTGAACTAGAAATATATCCATATTTTGATCAATTCACCTATATATAGCAGTCACTAGAGGTCATCAAGATATCCTAACCAAAATAACTAGTTAGAATTTGAATAAGCAGATTTCTGGCTTACCTTTTTGAACCCTACTTATTATATAAATATTATGGGAATAATCGTTGAGATATTTCAAATTTATAAATTTGAAATTGAGCTGTGAGAATCCATCCATGTCAGAAGAGTATTTAATTCTCAGCTTGCCTAAGTGAGTTATTCTTTCCTGTTTTTTTTTTGACATTGCTCAACACTTGCTAAGTTTCTGGCTGTGGCTGTTGTTGGTGGGTAACGCTTAAGTCGCCACACGGTGGTGCAACCGACAACGAAGTCGCCGCCAAAAGTCGCCGTCGTCTAATTGAACCCCAACAGATATTTTCAATTAGCAGCAAAACATTTGTGCGCTAAAAAAGTTTTATTCAATTTTTATTTTCTGCCTTTTTTTTCTGTATATTTTTTTTATTGTGTTTTACGCCACCTTGAGCCAAATTCCTGCGGGGCGAACACGTCTGGACACTGGCGGCCAATAAAAAAGGCACCTTAGTGCTCAAAACTTTGGCTAAAAGCGCGCAAAAAACTTTTAATGGCATTAAAAAAGATTGTCAAGCTAACCCGGCAGAGTCGCAAAATAAATACTCTGAATTATAGAAAAAATAAATTAAAAATAAAAATAAATAAAATTAATGGCATTTTCTTAGTATACGAAAATTGCCAAATATTAAAATCGACTTATGGTTTTTCAGATATGCCAATAAGTTGGCTGTAACAACTTGATTTTCCTCAGATCGAATAAAGTATTTTTTCTTAGTATTAAAAAGTTGAAAAAAATTCAAAAGAATTGGTTAAAAAATGTTTTTTTTTGGGCAGATCGATTAAAGAATATTATTTTAGTATGTACAACAATTTATAAATAATTTATTATGCAAATATTAAGATGCACAAAAAATTATTTTTTTTGCAGATTGATCAACTTAAAAATCGTAGTAAAAATATTTAATCTTTTATTTCTTACATTTATTTATTTATTAACATTTAATATTTGTTTTGTGATATTCGTCGTACATATTTTGATTATTTTAAATTGTATATTATATCGACAATATTTCAAATGTGGCTTCTGATATTCCTCCTGCACACTTGACTCGTTTTAAATATTATAATACTATAGCAAGAAGACTTAAAATGTTTCTTTTATTCATCTCACAAATTCCGTGACAAAATTATAATACCCTCAAAAAGCGCCTGAAAAAACGCAGGAAGACGCTTAAAGTTTTCTTGTTTTGTTTTCAGCGTCTCACTCGAAGGCCACGTTTTTGATTATCGTAGACTTGGCTATTTAAACTCGAACCAAAGACTGGCCAGAAAAGTGACACCGATTTAAGCTGCATTTTGTGGCATAAATGTGAACGCATAGATCATATTCAATATTTTTATGGGCTGCGTAAATTTAATTGATAAAAGTGTCGCAATCGTTTTGGGACGCTTTTGGTTTTTGGACTCAAAATGCAAATGGCCAAAAAAGCATTGCGAGGCAGCAGGACCAAAAATGGCAGCAAAATGCGGCAAAATCTACTACTTGAGATAAGCGTCGAGTTCAAACAAACTAATTCAAAGTGCGTGCGTGTGCCACAGTCTGCCCCATGTGGCAGTGTCCACTGTCCACAGTCCACAGTCCAGTGTCCAGTGTCCAGTGTCAACTGTAACTGTGTGCTGTGTGCCACAAAGCATGCAACACAAATCAGCGCATAATGGCGTCCATGGCTGTGTTTGCATGTTGCACAACTCTGCTGTTCCACTGGACTCACAATTCTGTAGCCCGTTTCCAACCACGACGCATTTCAATAATTCTAATTAATTTATTAACGTTTATCAGCAACAATAAATTTGCCGAGCGAGACAGCAAATGAGAGTGCATAAGTGAGAGCGAGACAACTGAACACAGTCTGTGACATTAGAGAAATGAGAATGGAGAATTGAGATTGGAGAGGGGAGAACTGAGTACGGAGAACTCTTTACCGTGTACACAAATGTGTCTCTCTCCGAATACGTCACTTGGTCTTGGCTTATCCTGTATAGGCATAAAAACCTTTTATTGTTGTTCTTAGCAGCGTCCAAAAACTCAGTCTCTAAATCTTCATCTCCATCGCCATCGCCATCGCCATCGCCATCGCCATCGCCATCTGTATTTGGAATGGTTTGCCAAGATGCGCATTGGGCGATAAGTTTCTTCGAGCTCATTCACAGCCATAAATGAAATGAGAAACTTAGACAGAGCCAAAGCGAACACACACGCACACATATGTATGTATATATATATATATATATATATATATATATATGTATATATACCTCGTAAATAAGCAGGCGTTGATTTTAAAACGAGCCCATTGATAAGGCCAAGAGCAGAACTAAAACTCTGGTAAAAATCGCTGAGGTAGCAGAATAAAAAAAACACTAAACACAAGTAACAATATAAAAAGTGGTTTGTTAAGAGTGCTAGACTCGTAGATACCCTGTAGGCGCATTAAACACATTCTAAATCTAATTGCTTAAACTAGAAAAAGTCTCTTCTTCAAAATAATGCGGAATATTGTTAAGCTGAACGTTTTTAGAACCTGCATGAATGATGGATATTAAGTTGAAATAAAGAGATTAATTAAATGAATTTTGAAAAATATGGAAATCTAAAAAATGCGAAATTTACTTACTGATACTCAAAAAATAGATTATCAAAATTGTATGTATTAATCTGAAAAACATTTGAGTTAAGCAGAAAACATTTGATTCTGCATGCATTCCAAAATTCAAATTAAAGATTTTTACATTCTCATAAATTAATGATTAGTTCATTCAACGCTCGTGGCATGCCCCGTCACACACATTTCGACTGCTTGCAGGGTATAACAAATGAGTAGAAAAGACAACTTGGCGGCTTTTTTATTGTGCACATGAAATGAAATCTATTTTTTTTTCTTCCGCCTTAACCAAACTGAAAGTGTTAGAATTTATTGACGCATTTAGATCAAAACTAAAAATTGTTGGCTATTTCGTGTTGCTGAGTCGACAACTCTGCTCGCAAACCCTGCAGCAGCCTCCGTCTGAGTTTCACTGTGTGTGTGTGTGTGTGTGTGTGTGTAAGTGTGTGTTTTTGTTTTAATACGAAAATCCCTTAGCTTATGCAGCAAGCAACCACTGACACGCCCACACAGCCCACAGCTCACCATTTAGCCAGCGGCTACTCAAAAAAAAAAAGCAGAGGAAGAAATCGCAGCGTGGGCAAACAAAACGAATTTGAACGTGGACTCGTGGAGTCGTGGACTCGTGGACTCTAGCTGAAGAGATACCTTTAATGCATTTTGCTTATATTGAAAAGCACTTAAAATTGCGAAAATATGAAAATCATAAAAACATCGGGGGTTTGAGGGTGCGTAAGTTCTTGGCACGCTCGTCCTGGTCGCCTGGCTGCACTCAGAGAAATATTCACCCTGAAGTTCAGAAAGATTATGTAAAATATAAATGGCTCTGAAAATTAGAAACAATTTTTGGTTCTTAAAAAGTATTTTTAAATATACAAAATAGAAATCTGAACAAGAAATGCTCTTTTTCAAATTTTAAAAAATTGTTTACATTATATGGAAATAAATTTCTGAAAACTGAGAAGAAGAAGATAGAAAGTAATGAAAAATGAGTCGAGTTCAAATGGTTGGTTATTTTAAACTAATAATGATATGTCAAGAAAATTATAAATAATTGATTTTTAGCAGTATAGTTTCTCATTAGCCTTCACGATTTTCGTAATTTCAAATTGATTTTTTTCCTGAGTGTGTCTGCTTATTTTATTATTATTATTTTACAGGGAATTATCTCATTTGAGTGGAGTTTGCCGTCTGCCATTCTGGCTATCCAACCTCTACCCCTGTCCATGACCCTGCCCCTGCTCCTGGCCGTGCCCCTTCATCGACCATCCGCTGTGTGTAATGTGTGCGTAATAACATAATATCCTTAAGATATTTTAATATTGCCTGCCGCTGCATATTGAACTGCGGCAAGCTCTTCACAGTGCTCCCCACCCCCATCCCCCCATTCCCCTGCTCATACACTTGCAATCTTCCATCGTCATCGACATCCTCCTCATCCTGATCCGCATCCGCATCCGCATCCTGGCTGGCCGCATTTCAACATATTTGACTTTGCTTGGCTGTTTTGCTTTGTTTGCCTGTTTATTCTCCGTGCCTGTGCCTGCCTCTGCCGATGATGATGATGATGATGCCACTGCCTGCTTACCCCTCGTTTCCCACTCCCTTTTAACAATACCTTTGTGCATCGTAAAATAATTGCCGCGGGGCATGTAATCTTCTGCTGGATGGCTTGCAATTTGCCTTGCCTCGCTACAAGCTGCTCTCTGTGCCACCAAAATATAAAAAAATATTGTCTAGATCCTAAAAGCCCTGCTAAACAGCGGATGTATGCAGAGTGCAAATATCTGCACATGTTTTAATGTATGTGCAGTGGATTGGCAGGAAATTAAGACATTTTCTCATCTTATCTAAGTCAAGGTGTGTTTCAACACATTTCTCGATTACGTGAAATTGAGGCGAAAATTGCGTTGGCAAAATGAAATGTTGTCTTGAAATTATGAATAAAACTTTGCTTTACAAATTGTGCTAAGCTTCGATGAAGTTTGATAATCGTAAATTGCGATAAATGCGATATTTTAAAGTAATATCTCAAAAAAGTCTAAAGTTGGATTACCAGGCTTAAGTGCAGTATTTATCTGCAAGTTAAATCTTGAAGTTCCTTAACTGAAGTGAGAATTGAACTCACATCCTTAAGTACTTAACTCTCTGTCAGTATTGTCCTCATTGCTTCACCGTACCACACTACTTTTGATTGATGATATATATTTCACTTATCTACTGGGTAAACCTATTAGAAACCTTGCACCCTTTATAACGCCTACTGATTACGCTCTGCACAATCCCATTCGGTTTATTTGTAAATCATAAAATGTTTTTCTTCACATATTCTTTGAGGAACTCCTTTAATTAGATTTTCATTACTAACATATCTCCGGGCAAGCTTTGAGCGTGCTTGAATATAGTAAAATTATCTTACCACACAGTCGGAGATTTATCCTTCACCTTTAAAAATTGTTGGTCATTGTTTTTCAACAATTCTAAAGGTTGATCAATGTTCCCAATGTAAATGTTAAGTTTAAAAATACAAAAGTAATTAAATTATAATTTTTAATTATTTTTTTTATAGCTTTATGTTTTTAATTTTGTGGACTTACTGTCAGTATTTTCCCCAAAATCGAAACTTCAGTTATAATTTAAAGGTAGTCGCCCAAAAGCCTTTAGTCTGTACGTTAGTCAGCCATCATTTAACAGTCACTGCCTCATTCTGTGGCATCTTATCACAATGACAATCATATTAAAACTCATTTCACTAAGCACCTATAAAAAATGATTTCGACGCACTTTACATGTGAGAAATAGATAGAATTCGGCGACTCTCTCTCCAACTTGTCACAATAAGTAGTACTTATGCGTATTTGGAGCCCATATCAATAATGGGTGCTCTCCTCTGTTGTTGTTGTACTTAATAAGTCGCTCAACTCTTGGTTTGGTCTCACAACATATGCGGCGGCAGTAATTTCATGTTGAGCTCATAAATAAAATGGCTCGTTCGGGTTCGGTCGCTCGGGTATCGTTCAGTTGAGTTAGTCAGAGAGTCTGTGTATGATGCGGTGACATTATTAAGAAGTGGATACGGACTCTTTACTCCGTACATAGTCTCAGGCACTCGAGTTATTGACAAGTTTATGTGCTTAATCCTTCCATAAAGCGCACCATTAAAATGCCAACAAAAGGTACTTTATATGAAAATTTTCTGTTCGCTCTGCCACTTTTATCGCCAGCGTCGCCATCGCCGTTCATATTTCAATAAACTCCACCGAAATTTGAATGCCACTCGTAAGACAATCGTCAATATGAAATGCGTATCGCCTGGGCTGGCATATGAGGCATGGGGCATGAGGCATGAGGCAGTTGAGCCAGTTCAAAGCAGCTGCCCCCTATCTAGGAAGCGGAATAGTTTTTCGAGTGCTCGGGCATTTTTATTGCTCTCCGCTTACAAAATATTGAAAAAAAAATTATGAGATCTAGCCTAGCTAGCCAGTAAGCAAGTCTCCGCTGAGAAGTGCTCGACTTCAAAATACCCTAAAGTAATTTATTAATGCGTATCTCTTGAGAGTGCAACAGATTTTTCGGAAGTAAGTCTTCAAGAAGTTCAAATACCCAAATACTACACATACTTAAATCTAAACTTTCCCAAGGGTTCTTTCTGTTACAGTTACTCTCATAAACAAAGATTATTTCTATAATTTAATCAGTGATAACAATAATTCCAAATTATATTCCAGACACTGAACAACATGGAAGAATTTTCTTATGGATATCTTTTATTTCTTTTATGTTTTATTTATTTTATTTATTATTTAATCAGTGGCAATTGTGATTCCATTTTCCATTTATTTTATTTTAATTTTTCAAATATATATCTACTCATTTTTGGCATATATAAATTTGTTTCCTTTATATTTCAATTATTTTATTGCAAAGAATTTACCTACCATATTTTAGCCAATATTTTGTATTTATAATTTAATCAGTGACAACTATAATTTTATATTGGCATTTTTGAAGTTTATTTCTGTCTAGTCTTCATATTTATCATATTTATATTTTATATGCCGCATCCACTTAGTTTTGGAACTCTGAGTTATGCTTTTACAGTTGAGTTGCGCTTAGGGTACAAAATGATGAGCGAGTCGTAAGCGAGTCGAGCTGCTATTTAGAGCAAAACTCACGAATTTGTAATAAAAATGTTTGGCACTGCCAAAAACGTGTGGCAAATGAAGCCGTCGCACGCCCCTTCTACAAAATGAGACACGCATTAATTTGGACATTTCTTTTCATTATTTGTTCTTCTTTTTTTTTTGGTTATAGGTTGGCTTCACTTTGCCATGTGGCTTGTATTTAATTCTCTACATGTGTTTGAGTTTTTTGTTTTTTGCATGTACACCCCCAAAAAAAAGCTGAGTTTAGCCGGGGCAAGTCTGTCGCAAGACTGTCTTGCGGCCATATTTAAGCGATTTCACATCTCTTAATGATTTTGACAGCTGAATGATGTTTCATTTGTTGCGTCAAGTCTTTCAATTTGGGGTGCGTAGCATATTTTGTTTAATTTTTACACAGTTTGTGTCAAGTGGCAGTCTTTAGTTAATGCCAGTCACAAGAGGCAGCCCCAGGCAGATGTTGTTGTTGCCTCTCTCTTCTCATCAAGTGCTGCGTAATTTGTTACTCATTTCACAGAGAAAACGAGCAGAAGCAGTACAACAAGGTTTATATACTCTTACAGACCTAAGTCCACCTCTTAACTATGTCTGATTATTAAATCAGACAATGTGCATACACGAGCCAAACAGATGTGGTCAAATCGACTAGACTTTTAATGCTGATCAAGAATATATATATACTTGTGCAGAACTTCATTGCACTTATTCTGCGGTGGACATCTTATATTGAAATCTAATCGTGATGATAAATATCAATTTCATTAATATTTCATCTAATTTATTATTTATTATATATTTAATTTATATTCTGTATTACGATAGACATTTTTTTATCTAATAGTTATTTTTTATGCATATTTAGCCTTGGTATTTACCATATTTACAATTTAATCAGTCACAACTAAAAGTGTATATTTTATTCCACAGAATGAACCATACTCATTGGTGGGTATTTTTCTTCACTATTTAATAATTTTTCATAGTTCATAATTTTTTTTTTTAAATTTATATGTAGTTTACAATTTTTATATATTATATTTCATGTCCATAATTTTTTAGTTATGCATAATAAAGTTAAGGTCAGTTTTTTCATATTTCAAATGGGAATAATATAGTAAATATATTGATATATAACTGACAAATGTCTAGCTTTGACTTGGCTGCTGATACCCAAATACATTAACACCCACTAAAAGAAAGAGAGAGAGAGACAGAGAGAGAGAGAGAGAGAGAGAGACACATTTACTCTCTAGTTCCAGGTTGTTCCAATTGGCTTCCAGGATTAATTAGGCTGCTCTCTACTGACAAATAACAAAGGCTTCATTAATGGCAACCTGAGGAGGCAGGCAGCTTGCTGCTGCTGCTGCATGTCAAATGCTGATGGACAGTGCTTTTAATTTTAATACTAATACATCATAATGCGTCACAGGCTGGGGGGCAGAGTCAACACCCCGCAGCCACACCACGCCACACTGTTGCAAGGTAGTGCCGGTGGTGCGTCCGTGCGTGTGTGTGATAAGTCTGACGTTGAGCAAAAACACACGTACAAAATTTCACAACAGTTGTGTCCAGACTGCTTTTTAGTTAAACTCCCCTCGCACAGACTGGTGCGAAAATCAAGCCAGTGGTGGTGGTGGTGGTGGCGGTGGTTGCAAACGTCAAGGTGAAAGCCGCTTAAGGTACACACGAGGCATGCCACACACACCACCCTGCTGCCGCCCTCTTCATTGTTATGGAGTTGAGCTCAACATGTGCGCGATTGGATTAAGTGGCAAACGGGCAGCGATTCAAGGACAATCAACTGCACAGCATGAATAAGGATTTGGATTGTGAATCTCGATGTGGATGTGGATGTGCATGTGGACGTGGACGTCACCTTCTGTCCAATTTGAAGTTAGACCGCGTAACAGGCAGCCCATTAAGGTGACCGTTTCATTTGCAACATTTACAAAATTGAGGGTTAAATGCGCGTCTTTAGACATCTGCTGTAATTTTATACATTTTTTGAAAATAGTTGCCAATTGCCTGTTTTTATGGCTTACTCAACAAAAGTGTTAATTGACAAACGGCCAAATGAGTTTCAAATGCAGTCAAGCGAGCATCGCTTACAGGCCATGTGATATATAACTCATTGAAGCCTTGCTTCAATCTCGCTCGTGCACATGGAGAAGTAATATTGAAATTCGTATAAATGATTGATATGAAATGGAATTTATTCCATTACTAAGCAAGATAGAATACTCTGTTGACAGGCAATTACCGATTAGCAAAATTCTTCAATTTATGTAGGTGCAACAAAAAAATTAAGTCTTTACTTTCAACAGTCAAATCGGAATTTCAAAAGCTGCTTTGAGGAATATAAAATTGTTTTAAGGAACTCGACTTACATATTTAATGGTTTCAGGCTATTTACAACCCAAGTTTACAACAATGTTTATTAGTATTGGACCATTATATGTTTAGGGGTTTGCAACTCTGTGTATAAAAGTAAATTAAGCTCAACAGAAATGCAGCAGTATTACTTTTAAAGTAGAAATCTAAATTGTGGATGTACTTAGATATGCTCGAAAAAGCGTTAAACAATTAGCTGATGACTACTCAAATACAAAGTTTATATTTAATGGTGAGTAAACCAGCCAACACAATATTTATAAAATGTATTTTGATTTGCTGTTAATCAAGCACAATATAAGCAACAAAAAGTACTCAATGCAAGTACAATTTGAAAAGCGCTTGAAGATGTTCTCAATCCAATTCAAAATCAACAAATCAAAAATGATTATTTGGAGTAGAAAACTTTTTTGAATGGACTACAATACAAGCTGTATGCCCCTGTATAAATTCGGCGGGAAACCCAACTAATATGATTTCTATAACACTTATTTGAAGGTGTATCCAGCTCCAAATTAGCTGAAGTATTTATTAAAGTCGAAATATATTTGATGGAGCATAGGGAAAATGTTTAAATAAAGAAATTTGAAAGCTAGAAACACTGCTAAGGCAATTAGATGATTTATACTCAATTCAATCAGTTTGCTGTCTATTTTTTTTTCAGTGTTCTATTTACATGCGTATGCTAATATCTGAATCCGGCAAGCAGCTGGTATTTTGCCGAGCAACAGGACTTCTCTGGGGCAGCTGCTTAGCAGAAGCAGCAACAACGATGAGGATGAGCATGATGATGCCGCCCACGTGCGTGGCATGCAAGGAATTTCCAATCAATTTTAATTGGCACGCCATCAATAAGAGACAGAGAGAGATAGAGAGAGAGAGAAAGAGAACAACGGCTGTGATTTCTGAGATATTTCGAGAGTCTTGCGAGATTTCCATGTTAGTTGCGACTTGTGTCGCATGGCTAAACGAGAAATTCCCAAAATATTTGTGCATAATTTTAATTAGAGCATTTTTCCTATTTTGCGCAATTTATCTTTGCCGCTGTGCCACTCGATAAGTATTTATATTTTCGAAAAATGCTTAACTGAGTGTGTGTGTGTGTGTGCTGGTGTGTGTGCATGTATGCATGTCTGCATGTGTGTGTGTGGCAAACGCTTCAAGTGTCAAAGTGGCATGCCACTTTTAACTGGCAATGAGTGTCAGCTCATTGCAATAAATTATTTTAAATGAGCATATCGACGATGTGGGTGCCCCTGCCCCGAAACCATGTGCCCCTCACGACTACCCCACCCCTACCTCTTCACATGTGTCTGCCTCCGCACAGCATTTCAGGCATTTTTATGTGCATCGCCCTTTGACATTTGTCTAAGTTCTCTGTAGGTATTTATTTGAATTTCGGTTTGCCTTCAAGTTGAACGCAAAGCAGATAAATCTTTTTCCCGAGCCAATCACAAACTTGCTGGCCAGCTCCTCTCATTCAAATCTCGCTGTGCACAACAAACTCATTTAAGTTCTGTCTCAACAACAGCAACAACAACAACAACAACAACATTAGCTAATGCAGCAGTCAAGATAGGTAAAAAGGATAACACACACACACACAGGGAGGAGAAAGCACTCCAAAAATTGTCGCTAAGGGATTCGTAGCGCCAACTTTTGCCCAAAATGTTGTTGGCTTAATTGCCAAGTGTCCTTGGCCAAAAGTGCAAAAGGGAGCCTTAATTGCTGAATGTACCACTTCCCTTTCCCCCTTCTGCCACTCCCCCACGCCCAGCCGGGCAACGGTCAGTTGTTGGCGACCAGTTTCGTAGGCCAAGCTCAAATGTTTAATTGCCATTTAGTCCTTTTTAATGGACTCGACTGTACCGACTCCGGCTAGCGCACAGTAGTAGTACACTTAGAGAAAAATATGCACTGAGAAACGACACATTTTTTGTGTCAATCAGAGGCCACCTTATTATGCAGAAAGTAAGGAAACAAGTCTTGCTCAATTTGAGATTTTTTATATGTTTATTTTCTAAATATTTGAGTCGATTTTCCTACAAGTTTAGAAAATGCATTAATGTTTTCCGTTACTTCTGTTAAGGGTTTTTTCAGTTTCTTATATTATTATTAAACATTATTGAGAAGGGTCTTAAGTAAAGGTTTCCAATTGTATTAATAATACCAACAATTCCCAAAAAGTATAGAGAGAAGCATTTATAATTTGATGAATTTCATTTTCGCATATCTAGAAATTATTTGCAAAAACCAGAGAATTTTTCTTGTTTTAAGTGCGATTTTTATTTAGGGGCGCTTGTCTAAATTTCGGAGCTTTTATTTTTGCGAGTGCAGTAGTAGTGATAGTCCCGTGCTGTGCCGTTCATTAATGTCCACGTCTAGATTTGCGCTCACCTCCTTGTGTGCGTGTGTGTGTGTGTACTGTGTGTGCTGTGTGTCCTGTCGATACATTATCTCTCCAGCAGCTCGTCGTTGTAAGATAAACTTGCAAATGCTAGCATTTTAATAGCCAACAAGCAACCAACCAACAGACAGAAACACAGACGGAGAGACGGAGAGACAGCCAGAAAGAGCGACCACTGGAGACGCAGCATTTTTGACTTAATATCCCTGTGCCACAAAAACCGTTATCTCTCCAATCGTCCTGTGTGCGCTGTGTGTGTCCTGTGTGTGTGTGTGTTGTGTGTTGTGTGTTGTGTGTTGCTCCGTCTGCTCGTTTGTGTTGCATAAATTTTGGCAGAATTGCTTGTTGCTCTTGCTGATAAGACGATGTCGATAGCATGACAATTAGCCACAACTATATTTAAAATATGTATTACTCCTGTCTGGGGCTGCTTTAATTGTTTCTTGGGGTTTGTTGAAAGCGCAAACACAATTTGATTGCTGATAGCCGCAATTGACCTCCAGCAACTAAATATACATTTCTATAAGTAAGTGTGTGCATTGCAAGCAGAACTTATTTAGCTTACTGCAATTAAATAGTTTTGATATCATTTGCAGCATTGAGAATTGACCTGTTCCTTTACTCCTCTACTTTTCAAAAGCATATTTGAATTGGCTAATTTCAATTATGATTTAGATTCCACAACTTTACATTTTAGTTTACTTACTTTTTGACAGTCTATTTAGCTATCTTTAATGCTGTCTCACATAAATATAGATGTGTTTTCCTCAACCTTAAAGCTTAAGTTAACAATGGGCAACCGACATGAGAACTTTGAAATAATCAAGTATAATTTATATATTCATTAAAATATTTAGCAAATTTTAGAAATGTATTTCATTTGAGAGGTATGATGAGGATGGATTCAAGTCATCATCAATACACTGCAATAATAATAGTAGAATAATAACAATAACAATCACATTAATAATAATAATAATATAACAATTAAAACTAAGTAAGTAAATTTATTACAATTATTTTAAATCTATTTCTATACATATAAGAAATCCAATACTGCAAAATAGAAGCATTGAAATAAAACTAATAATGGAAATGCTGAATGAACAGCTAAACAAACAATTCTAATTTATGCTTCCTCTTCGCAATATTGTTGGAATTCTATTCTACTACACTTACTACAGAGTATCTCATAGTCGCTCTTGCCTATCTAACTCAAGGGGATCAACTCTTTGCTGGCTTTTGATACTGTGTGCCCAGCCTCGCCCACAAACATGCTCGCCCAGCCCTTTCCAGCTGCTGCGATTGCACTTACATTTAATGAAAAAAATGAAGGCGATTTATTATTAAATTACGCCCAACCTGCTGATGGCCCCCTGCTTATGGACATGACTTGCGCTTGACATAAACATAAAGTTGGCGCCTTTTGTGATGGCAGCGGCGACTTCAGCCTGGCCAAAGTAAAATGTATCCTGGCCGACGGCTAAGCAACAAAAACAACAGCAACAACAACAAAAAACACCTTTAATATTTTCATTATGAAGTCATTCAGCGCGATTATGAACGCGTGACCCCCGAGGCGATGCACAGCGTCCGAAGTGAAAGAAAACCTCATCCCCGCTCCCCGCACCCGCAGACCCAACCCCTAATGAAGGACAACACTTCAACTTGGTTGCTGAAGCTGAGGAAGCTGGCGATGTGAAGGTAAATTACAATTTTGTTTATAAGTGGCCTGGTCGCCGGCTCGCCCTGGAGGGTCCTCTTGGTCCAGGACTGCTGCGTCCAAGTGCAGCTGTACCCAATAATCATAATAATTGCGCCATGGGCGTCAACGTCGTCAACTTTGCCAGACGCCCAGCTACTGGCCAACTCCTGCCCAACTCCTGCCCAGCTCCTGCCAACAACAATTGCTTCCAAAGTGCGTGTGACACATTAACGAACACGGGCACAAACAAAAAACGGAAGAAAAGCGCGGAAAAGTGCTAAAGAAAAAGGCAAATAAAATGAGCACGGTGGGGGCTAAACTTCAAAAGAAATATAAAAAAATAATACGTTTGAAAGGAGCACAAAAAAAGAAAGAAAAAAAAGTACTTTAATGCCGTGAATTTTACGCGGGATTTCTGTAAAGTGCAGCCGGAGACGGAGGAGGCGATTTCCTCTGCGGTTGGTGTCCAAGTAAATTGAAAATGTTCGTGCGTAAATTGACTTTGCGAGTGGATACGATATGGGCATAGGCAAATCGAATACCGAATACCGAATACTGTCGGCCAGTTTCAGTTTTGGAGTCCTGTGAGCACCTCATGTCCTTTTTATATTCCTATTTTTTGTTTTGGGGTGTGCCGGCCACTTTTTCAAATTGAATTTTTGGTTGGAGTGCGCAGGCAGCAAATTAAAAAGAAATTAAGCCAATTTGGCCAGGATGGCGGATGCGCGGCTCAATTTCAGCGCCAAGTGCCTTGTTGTGGCTCGTAAATCTTGGGCACATAAATACCAGGAGCCAGGAGCAGTCAGGAAGGAGTCCTTGCCAGGGTCACGTCTCGCTTGGCTTGGCTTTGACTCTGGCAACATCTTCATTTCGGCGTGAAATTCTTTAATCTCATTCAATTCAATTAGTTCGAGTTGACTAGTTAATGCCGCGAATGTCCTTCTTTGGCCAGCTGCCTGCTTAGGTGTGTGTCTATCTCCTTTCGCCTATCGCCTATCGCCTATCGCCTATCGCCTGGCCATGTCCCTATCAGTATCCTGGCTTTGTGGCTCTTATTGCCGCTCTTTTTGTCACTGCGCATTAACTTTTGCAAATTTATGGCCCAGTTAAGAGCGGAAGCTCTATCTGCCCAGCCGGCGAATTTGTTTGAGATTACATCAAGAAATAATTAAGAGCTAACCAGAAACAGATTCGCCTTTACGTAACCACTGAAACCACACCAACAAAGTCATCTCTATTTAAATGAATCAGTGCAATATACACTATATATATATACTCTATATATATGAATGATTTATATTATATATAAATATATGATTTACTGCACAAGACTACGGGTTCGATTCACAGCTGCAGCTAAAACTAAAGTTCTTTTAAAAATGTATCATAATTTATTTTAATATTATATAATTTTTTAAATTAATCATTATGTTATTTAAAATATATATTTAATATAATATATATATATATATATATATATATATATATATGCAGATATATTTATTATTTATTTTTAAAATATTTCTATACAAATACTTGACGTAGTTGAATGTTTAAAAATATAAAATTTAATTCATAACTGAGCAGGTTTAGTTTAAACTAACGGGTTATTTTTAATTGAAATTATATTTAAAATGTATAAAAATATTTATTATTCTCATATTTATTTATATAGTTAGCTTTAAATAAATTAAATGAGAATTCTTAATTATATTTCAAATATATCCAAATAAATACTTGTTTGACTCTCGCCGGTCGAGCAATTCAAAAATTTATTTTTTTATCCGTAAATATTCAATCTATAATAAACTCAAAATAAGAGTGTCGAACTAAGACAGCAAATGCAAGCAAATTTATTTTGTGTGCCAGGGAATAAAGCCAACCGTGTAGTCCGGGTATATCTGTAGAGTAGTATAGGAAATATCCAAATGAGATGCCTCAATTTTTCTTCCTTTTTCGATAGTGTTGCTGTTGTTGTTCGCTCCTTGTTCAGTTGATTAAGTAATCGATCGCTAAACTAACCTGTGTTGTTGTGTGTGTGTGTGGTGTTTATAATGGCTTCTCTGCCTGGTGGCTGCCACCGGGTTGTGCATCATCGTTTGGTGGTGGAGCCGATTGTTGGTCAATGCGCGGTTTGGCATCCCCAAAAATGCTCGCCGACTGCTTTGTCTCGGCCAAAGCATTAATCGGTTCAGTCACCGATCTGGGTTGGAGCACTATTTTTGGACGATCCTCATCGTCTAGACTGGCACAGCTGGTTGCCGGTGGCGACTGTGTGTGTACATCATTGGGATTATAGTGCCGACGACGATCTCGAGTGCGATTCTGTCCGAAATTCGAAAAGTGTCCATTGTCATTGCTGACGCTGCGCTGACGCTGGCCTCCATGACTTCTGAAGTTGTAGTTGTGATTGCCGTTGTTGTTGCGATTATTGTAACTGTATTGGTAGAGATGAGTGAATATTAGACACGCTCATGCACTCAGAAAAAAAATATTAGTATGTCGAATTAAAAACAAATAATTTCAAATATTTGGAAAACAGATTTGTAAACATTCGAATGCCCTAAATAGATAATATATTTTTTGAAATATTTTCCATAATTTAGAAAAATATTTGTAAAACATAAGAATAAAATTCGTAATTATGAAAAAAAATATCAGAAATAAATAATGAAATTTATTGGTTCGGCTTAGCTGAAAATTTAAGGGGTTAGTTTTTATGAGTGCACTCGTGAATACTCACCGATAATTGTGGTTGCCCCTCGAGTAGTTGGGACAACTGCGATTGCTCTGGAAACTGGTGGACGATTTGTGAGGGTCCACATTTTGACGGGGACTGCCCAAACTATTCCCGCCAAGCGAACCACTGCTATTGCTGCCATCGTTGCCATCATTGTTGAAGCGAGCTCGCCTAAATCCTCCTCTGTGCCCCCTGCCGCCGCGACCCCCGCGGTAGCCACCATGTCCAGGACCGTGCTCCTGGCGATCCTGGCGAAAATTGGAACTGGTCGAGGAGCAACCCGGACTATCGTCGCGTCGATAATTACGTCGTTGATTATTATGGTTGTCCGAGGCAGATCTGCCACCACCCCCACCACCTCCTCGACCCTGTCCACCTGAAACACCCTGTCGCCGATGATCTGCAATATCGATGCGCAACGGCGCCGATAAATTATCGAGCTTAATACGTCCATTGCGGGCAAGAGCTCGCTTCAGTTGATCGAGTGTGGTGAATTCCACATAGCCATAACCCTTAAACTCATCCGTTTCACGATCTTTGATTAGGCGCACATTCTTCACATCGAAATCCTCGAATATCTTCATTACATCGCCCTGGACGAGCCCCTTGGGCAGATTGCCCACAAACGCGATAAACGGTGGATCGTTGGGCACATCGCAGTGACTATCGCGGAAATCTCGATTACGATTGTGAAAATGGCGATATTCTTGGGCATCGCCAGCGCGATTATAGCGACCACGATTATTATTGTTGCTATTGCTGGGGTTGTTGTTGTTGCTCCTGTCACTGGAGTTGGACCAGTCCGCCATATTCCACGCGGCTCTCCACTTTTTGTGGCTGAGTTTTGTTTTTTAAGTCTGGAGCTTGTTTTTCCAGACCGGTCTACGAGAGACACCTGACATTGGTCCCACAACTTACTATACACATGTCTTGACACCTGACATTTGCCCCAAAACTACTGAATAGGTTCAATTACGATTTTCCGTTTCAGCTATGTATATTTGTAAATTGTATTTCCTCTCCAAATTCCGCAGAAAATGGGGCAAACTGACGGATAGTCTTTGCCGTGGCTTTATACACAAGTTTTGCTGAGCAGCCAAAGGTAAGTCCGTAAAATGATAAATGTTTTGGCGACAGATTATGCAGAACTTCCCCTCCTCCGCTCCACCTCCATTCTCCATAAGAAATAACATGTGTAAGCAGCCATGGAGTAAATGGCTCCATCTCCATCGCCATCTCCAGACTCAGTTTCAGTTTCACATTTAGCTTCAGCTTCAGCCTCGCTGCTTGTTTGTGTTATGGATAATAAAGACAAGGACAACAGCAACTGCGACTTTGACGATGCTGGCGACGACGACTATATGAAAAAGTCAACTGCAAATAGTGAGACCAAGCAACAACAACAGCAACAACAACTGCTGCTGCAACATGGGGCAGCAACAAGAACAACTACCGCGTTTTGTTTGCGCAACGAAACTCATGACTCATTTTTGTACATTTGTCAAAATTTTTGCCATACATCATTTTAAACAGTGCGCGAATTCGTAGAGGCCAAAAGAGGGCGGCAGGGGTGCAGCAGGCAACAGGGGCGGAGTCGGAGTCGTTGTGGGTACAGCAGTTGCAAGACAGTGACCAAAAATTGCTTCGAAACGAAACCAAGACTAAAATAGTAAGAAATGAAAGTTATGACTTATAAAATATATAATAAATTGGCCACGGAAAGAAATTAATTTCCCAATGCAAACCTTGCACAAAATTCCAAATTAAATCAGATTATTCTTAAGCCATATTACGGAATGCTATTAAAATGATCCTAAGTAGCTCAATGTCACCGAACCTAGTTGTGCGTGTTGCAAAAGTATGCTAATCAGGCGAAAGCAAATACCTGAAGAATAGTCTATTCGCAATAATTTTTGTACTTGAATTTTTCCACAAATAGAGAATTTATCTGAACGTTGCAGATGTTGTATGTATTAAAGACAATATCAAATAATCAGTTCAGTTTGTTCGGCTTGTCTAAAGTTGGAAGAGTTGATATGATTTTTACCTTTTACAGAATTTGGTTGCAGTGTGCTGGATGCGATTTTAGATTTTGAGTTTTGGGCTTGGGATGCGGCACACGCCAACGCATGCCAAGAGATAAATCGTTAGCAACACGGAATTAAAAACTGATGTAGCGATTAATTTATCACTCACTGGCAACGCAGAGCCACAACAACAAGTTGCAAGAAGAGTTGCCAGCTAGTGGCAATATTTAACTAGCAAGTTGCAACTGTGTGTGTGTGTGTGTGTGTGTGTGTGGCAGCAGCAACAGTAGCTGAACTTCGAACCGATGTGGACAGTAAATAAATTACGAGCAACAAATAAACGCGCTCGGCTGCATCGATGGCGAGGCAAAGAAAATCGAGAAATGTAGGCAAACAAAGACAAGAAAACGGAACCGGAAACGCTTTCAGCTGTCGAATTTGTATGAGCTGGCTGACTGTCCCTGTCGTCCTTGCTGTCCCGCTGCTCCTTGTTGCTTCTTTCTTGTGCCCTGCCAAATGCCATGTTCATCCTGTCTTAGCTCGAGAGCAAAGCTTTGCCCGGCTCTGCATCTCTCTACACTCTGAAAAAAATTGCCAATCGGCAATTCCTAAAATGTGGTCCTTTTTCCCGTTTGTAAATTATTTTGTAATAATATAAAATATTTCTACGGAGTATAAATACAATCCTAATTTTTAGTTTTTTTTTCTTTTTTTGATAAAACACTTCTTAATAATAAAAAGTATTTCTCAGAAGTTGAATACCAACACTTATTTGTGCTGAGTACTGAGTTATATGAATTAATAAACTATGTAAAATCCTCAATTTTACAAATTTACATTGTATTGGTGATATACTAAAATGAAGTTCGATTGATTTTTCTCAGTGTTTTCCTGTTTCTCGTTGCTCCTTTCTGTCAATTGGTAAGTGTTCAATCATTTGATTGTTGCAGCAATGCAACATGTACAGACAGCCAAAAGAACCGAAACACCGAAAAGGATTTATGGTCATCGATCAGAATTAATGAAGATTTTGTTTTAGTGCGCTGACAAAGCGTACTCCAGCCCCCACTCCTCCACCTCCCTCTCAAGGGTGGGTTGTGGGTTGGGTTGCCCTAAGCAGGTTCAAATAGAGCATTTGTTGCTAATCGCTTTTTGCCAGCCTTGAAGTACTAACCTTAACTGCCCAAGTATTACACTACATTAGCGAAATTAAATTGATTTTTCTCTAGTTGTATTTTTTTCTTTTTCGTTGCGCTTGCAACCCCGTGTGGCACAGCAGTTTAGCTCGTATTTCACCACCTTTTAACTCTTATTAAGTCAGCTAGGCTTTCTCTGCCCCCCTCTCTCTCTTTCCTTCTCCCATTTTGCTGTCTCTTTCGTGTTCCAGTGTTCCAGTTTCATTTTGCTCATCATAATGCTGCCTTTGGCTTGATTTATGCTGCATCGCCCGCAAGTATGCAGCGTAAATATTTTTATGACCCAATAAATGAACCCAGCAACCCCCTCCAAACTGCACTTGTAACTGAACAAGGTCTCACATATATACATATATATATATGTATATGTATATGTACATATATAGCCCAGGAGCAGCGGGCCCACACTAATCATATTAAATGAAATTCATACGTCGCCGCATTTATGCGATTTACTCGTCAGCGAGGGTTGCTAAAACATTTCATATAACACACAATTGTTGTTGTCGTTGTTGTCGCTTAAACTAATTGAGTGTTACAAATTTTATGCGCAAAATCTTTAAGCTAAATTGAAATTTGTTTTGTTTGGCTTTTTGGCTTTTTGGCCCGTTTGTACTCATTGTTGTTGTTACATTTTTCACATATGATGCGGGTTGTATATGAACCCATTTAATGTTATGTGCACATTTTTCGTTGTGCTTTTCCCTAAGTGCGTTGAACAATTTTCAAAACTGAGGTATGTTTATCACTTAACACAAAAAAAAAATAAAATGAAAATTGCCCAAAAAACTTTTTGCGAGTCTTTTGGGATCGTTTGCTTTGAGGCAGCTATTTGAACATGTAAAAAAGTACAAAATGCAAACATTTCAAATTATTTATTTAGTTATTTATTGAAGCTGATTTGAAAACAAGTCTTTTGTTGAGCTTGATTGACTTCAAAACGTTATTAAACTAATTTTAAGGCACTGTCTATAAAAATAGTCATTTTTAAAGGTGAGATTCAAAATAATTAATAATTTGATTTGCAATTAAGGAAACACTGTTTTCGTAGGTGAGAATTCAATTCAAAATAAGCAAATTTGTTTTTTTTATTTATTCAATATGCGCTTAAAACAGCCCACAACTTTTAAGAAATGAACATTTAAAATTAAAATTAAATTTACATATTAAATGAAATGATAATTAATTAAATGACCCACAATTTTAATTAGGCTATTTTCAAAAAAGTAAATATAATTTTGTTTTTATTATCATTTAGTATGAACAAAGGTCAAAATAAATATAAAATATATTTTATAAAATATACATATAATATACAGTGAGAGACTGGTCAAAGAAAAAACCTAATTGCCTGCTCTTGACATATTTTTTTACTTTGATACCGAAGGGGCTAGGAAATCGACCAAAATCGATGTTATCTCTATTACGTATCTTCCACGGTTTTAAGGCTTTACCAATAAGCAGACAATACATGGAGGCGTCAAATCGACAAAAAGTGCATCAGGTTTATTCTCAGCCTGTGAGCAAACAATTTCATGAATGTCAAGACAATGATACCCTTTTTAAGATTTCCATTAGACACTGGTTGAAATACATTGACTGATTAACTTTCGGTCAGATTTGTGACTGTCGACTATTTATATTTTATTAACGCATATTTGAACAATTCATGCGAAAGAATCTACTTTCATATTTGATAAGCTAAAGTTGCAATTTTTATGTTTGTTTTCTAACGACATTGTTCCATGCCGATCACATATCGATACTCTCCTGATATCGCAACAGACTCGATTAATTGCTATCAATAGTTTCGGCGCAATGCCAACAAGGTGGCAGCCTTGACAGCTTTGACAGCTTCTTGTTTGCTTATACGAAATAAATCTGTATTTTATTAAAGATTTCACCAACCAAATAAAATGTCATCCGGAAATGCAAGGGATTCCCGTGTGGGCAGCCATGCCGAGGCCTTATTGCAGCGAATGCAACAATTTGTGGAAGAGAAGCAGCTGTGCGATGTGGTTCTCATCGCTGGCATTGATGGCAAACGGGTGTCCGCTCATCGCTTGGTGCTCGCAGCGTCGAGTGAATATTTTTCGGCAATGTTTACTGGACAGATGCGCGAGAGCAAGGAGCAGGAGGTGACCCTTGGCGAGGTGCGTGGCGATGCGTTACAGCTGCTCGTCCAGCACTGTTACACCGGAAGGATTGAGCTGCACGAGGACACTGTCGAGACGCTGCTGGCCACCGCCGACTTGCTGCAGCTGATCCATGTGGTGACGGCATGCTGCAATTTTCTCGCCCGACAGCTGCACCCTTCCAATTGTTTGGGATTCGCATTCTTGGCGGATCAGCATGGATGCACAGAGCTGCTGCAAGTGGCGCAAGAGTACATCTGCCAGCACTTTATGGAGGTGTGCAACAATAAGGAGTTCTTTAATCTTAACGCCAATGAGCTGGGCAAGCTGCTGTCCAGCGATGAGCTCTGTGTGCCAACCGAGCAGGATGTCTTCCACTCGATGATGTCGTGGGTGCGCCACGATGCGCCCACTCGTGAGCAGCACATACCCGAGCTGCTCGCCAAGGTGCGTCTTCACCTCTTGGATTCATCCTTCATTGCGGATCACGTGGAGAAGGTGTGCAGCCCCAGCAACGAGTGCCGCCAACTGCTATATGACGCCTTCAAGTGGCGTGCACTGCTCGCCGAGAGCCATTCTCTCATTGTTGCCACCGAACGAACCAAGCCCCGCAAATACACTGCTGTCGGCCAATTGCTGGTTATGAGTGGCTGCAATAATGACGAGTGGGTCAGCACCATTGAGAGCTACTGTCCGCGGCTGAACAAGTGGACGACTTGGGAGCACACGATCGATGGGCGTAAGGACTTTGGCGCCGCTGTCTTGCAGAACAAACTGATTTTCGTAGGCGGATACAATGATGTTGAGGAAGCATTGTGCTCTGTGGAGAGCCTCGACCTAAACACGATGGCCAGAGTGCCACTCAATCCAATGGGAACGGTCCGTAGGGGCCCAGGCGTTGCAGTGCTGCATGGACACCTCTATGCGGTCGGCGGATGCTCTGATGGGCCATCTCTGAACACGGTTGAACGCTATTATCCAATTGCGCGCACCTGGAGCTATGTGTCGCCGATGTGCGAGAAGCGTGAGCACCCTGGTGTTGCGGTGTTGGGCAACCGTCTCTATGCCATTTGCGGAAACGACAGATACTCAGTCGAAAGCTATGATCCGCAACGAAACAAATGGAGTCTTCGGGCGCCAATGAATTGCAAAAGAAATTACGTTGGTGTCGCTGTTGCAAACGGATACATCTATGCCTTGGGTGGTTGGGGCCAGACGACGTGTCATCCCACAGAAACCGTGGAACGTTATGATCCAGCTACTGATACGTGGACACCGATTTGCTCTCTGGCTGTGGGACGCTTTGGGATCAGTTGTGCTCTGCTTGAAGATCGTTTGATTGCCGTTGGCGGATGGGATGGGAATCATCCGCTCAACAATGTCGAGGAGTATGATCCGGTGCGCAATGTCTGGAATGAACTGGCGCCAATTTCGATTCCTCGTAGCCTCGGCCTTGTCTTTGCCATTCCGAACATAATACCACCACCATCAGTCAAGGATGGATCCAAACCGTCTTAAACGTACTACAAATATGTAATTTACAAAACTATCGTAATAATAATATAATGTCAATGATATTACAATAATAATAATAATAAATGACATGTTTCTAGGAGAAGCTGCAAAATGTAAATGAAATTTCCCATCAGAGTACCTTTAAGTCGAGCTCTTTCGAAATAAAGAGGACGAACAAAAGTGATGGAATAACGGATACCCTGCACTGAGCCTAAATATATTATTATATGTAGTTGGGTTAGGTTAGCTGTTTGCTGACACACATAGATACGCCAGATCCGTTGCATAACCTTGTGGGATCTGACTCCATTTGTGTGGCACTCGTGTGAGTGAGTGAGCTAAGCTCAGGTGGTTCTCTAGCCAGGTCTGGTCGGTCATATGTTCTCTATGGTAGACTCGGTAGAAAGTGGCGAAGTCATTATAGGGATGGATGGACACCCACTGGCCCTTGCGGAGCAGTTTGTGCGACTTAGGTCTATTTTGGTTTTGTATCTTGTTTGCAAGTTTTATTTTTATCATAAAATTTAAATCTTATTAGCTGGGATGTGTCTGAGATTGAACTTGTTTAGCTTGAGTACCTCCGGCACCTCTTGTTAAGTTAACTACCAGTCAAATCCGTCTAGCAAAGGAGTCTATCACGCCTTGTTGGGTTCAACTAGCAGTCAAAGCTTGAATCCTAGCACCTAGTGCTAAGTTTAAATACTAGTCAAATCTGTACAAGCTTGACGATTAACACCTCTTGTTAAGTTAGTTAGTGCTAACTAGTAGTCAAATCTGTCAAAGGTAAACCTTGTTAGGCTTGCGTTCCAGCACCTCTTGTCAAGTTTAACTGGCTGTCAAATCTGATACCTCTGTGACTACTGGTTAAAGTGCTTTCGTGTATGCCACAAAAAAATAACTTACAAATTGGAAACCTGAGTGTGGCAAATGTTTCGCCTTTTACCGTTTGTTGAAGCTGCACGCGTGTAACTGTTGCTATATCTATATGTATATCTATATCTATATCTATATCTATAGCTATATCTATATCTATAGCTATATCTATATCTATATCTATATATATACCTGATGATAGCTGACAAACTCGTGCAAAGTTGTTAACTTTTCTATTTTTAAACTTGGCTACTTAATTTAAGATTATTATTACGATTTTTACATTGACTGCTTTGGTTTTTTGCTTTTGTCTGGAGTATATATAGGCTGAATCAACAATATATTTATATATATACATATTCTAGATTGAATAGAAGATTTGGGGCATGAAAGTGATTCTAACCGAGTTCTGAAAGGGAAGGGATAGGTCCAACTGGTGTAGTCTCTCTAGTATTTAGTCTGTTGTCCCGTAGATAAATGATAATCAGATAGTTGGTCCCGAAAAGTTTGGACAGTTGTAATTCAGATTATATTTCATAAATTGAAGAAATAATTTGTTTTGCATGCTATGATGAAATTAATTTTTAATAATTCAAAGTTGCCAGATTGTTACATTGCATGGACAGAGTTGCCAGATTGTTACATTGCATATACAGTGTTGGCAGGTTGTTACATTGCATATACAGAGTTGCCAGATTGTTACATTGCACATAACATGGTAACACTAAGCAGACAACATATAGAGGAGTCAAATCGACGAAAAAAAGTGCATCAGGATTTTCTCTCTACACTCTATCCATGTATTTTTGTTTACCCACTTAAGCCACTGCTGGATTTCGCTGATGCAGCACACTCGCGATCAGCTTACTCAGATGTCAGCGGCACATACGCTGATGCAACATTTGTGAAGAGCAGCGTTGAGCGACACTTGGTGCCTAATATCCGCTGGGTAACTTGAGCGCCTGCGCGAGTTGCTTAGGTTTCACTTTTCGGGATCAGCCGAGAAGTTACGAGGTTTCTTGATAATAATTTTGTACTTAGTTCTAATCGTACCAGCGAAGAGGCGAGATGCCCTTCGAATAATAAAGTAAAAAATTTAAACTCACTTTTGTTCGATTCAATCGGAACATTATTAACTAAATAAATAAAGGTATAATATTGCTAAATATAAAAACGTATTAATTGAAATGTTCATTTGCATTTCACTTCCCTCTCCTTTGTGTTTAAATTATTTATAGGTAAGAATCGATTACCAATAGCCAAACAAAGAACATTTTGTATAAACCTTGAAACCAATTCTGTTTGCATTATTTATCGACAAGAATCGCTTACCGATAGCTGATTGTTGATTACTTCTTGACATAAAATTAGTCAAGTCTGATCGAAAATTACCTTCATTTGCATTATTTAAAGATTCATTTTTCAACTCCTGGTTCTATATACCTTAACACAATATTGTTCATATTTTATCGACATCAACTCCATATCATATCTTATCGATTAGCTACATTCTTTTCCAAAATATCGATGTACCCACTATGTTATGTATTGTATTTATTGTGTCACAATTAGAATGTTTTTTGGTTATTGATGATGAATTTGAACTTATGCTAAATTGCGCTCCAAACAGATCACATATCGATACATTACGAACATCGCTACTGACTCGATTAATTGCTCACAATAGTATCGGCGCAATGCCAGATAGCTTTGACAGCTTCTTGTTTGCTTATACGAAATAAATTTGTATTTTATTAAAGATTTCACCAACCAAATAAAATGTCATCCGTAAATGGACACGAAGAAGAGAGTCGCAGTGGAGACCCGACAGCGTCCACATCGATGAATATGGCGGAGAACAAGCTGGAGTCTTTGTCTTTGTCGAGGGAATCAAGTGTGGGCAGCCATGCAGATGCCTTATTGAAGCGAATGCAACAATTTGTGAAAGAGGAGCAGCTGTGCGATGTGGTTCTCATCGCTGGCATTGATGGCAAACGGGTGTCCGCTCATCGCTTGGTGCTCGCAGCGTCGAGTGAATATTTTTCGGCAATGTTTACTGGACAGATGCGCGAGAGCAAGGAGGAGGAGGTGACCCTTGGCGAGGTGCGTGGCGATGCGTTGCTGCTGCTCGTCCAGCACTGTTACACCGGAAGCATTGAGCTGCACGAGGACACTGTCGAGACGCTGCTGGCCACCGCCGACTTGCTGCAGCTGATCCCTGTGGTGACGGCATGCTGCAATTTTCTCGCACGCCAGCTGCACCCATCCAATTGTTTAAGATTCGCATTCTTGGCGGATCAGCATGGCTGCACAGAGCTGCTGCGAGTGGCGCAGGAGTACATCTGCCAACACTTTATGGAGGTGTGCCACAATGAGGAGTTCTTTCAGCTAAACGCCAATCAGCTGGCCAAACTGCTGTCCAGCGATGAGCTCAATGTGCCAACCGAGCAGGATGTCTTCCACTCGATGATGTCGTGGGTGCGCCACAATGCGCCCACTCGTGTGCAGCACATACCCGAGCTGCTCGCCAAGGTGCGTCTTCACCTCTTGGATTCATCCTTCATTGCGGATCACGTGGAGAAGGTGTGCAGCCCCAGCAACGAGTGCCGCCAACTGCTATATGACGCCTTCAAGTGGCGTGCACTGTTCGCCGAGAGCCATTCTCTCATTGTTGCCACCGAACGAACCAAGCCCCGCAAATCCACTGCTGTCGGCCAATTGCTGGTTATATGTGGCTTAAGTGATAAGGACTGGCTCAACACCATTGAGAGCTACTGTCCGCGGCTGAACAAGTGGACGACTTGGGAGCACACGATCGATGGGCGTAAGGACTTTGGCGCCGCTGTCTTGCAGAACAAACTGATTTTGGTAGGCGGACACAATGATCGGAAACAATTGTGCTCTGTGGAGAGCCTCGACCTAAACACGATGGCCAGAGTGCCACTCAATCCAATGGGAACGGTCCGTAAGGGCCCAGGCGTTGCAGTGCTGGATGGACTCCTCTATGTGGTCGGCGGACTTAATGGGCAATATCTGAACACTGTTGAACGCTATGATCCCATTGTGCGCACCTGGAGCTATGTGTCGCCGATGTCCGAGGAGCGTCAGCGCCCTGGTGTTGCGGTGTTGGGCAGCCGTCTCTATGTCATTGCCGGACGCGGCCTACACTCAGTCGAAAGCTATGATCCGCAAACAAACAAATGGAGTATTCGGGCGCCACTGATTCGCAACAAAGGTTACGTTGGTGTCGCTGTTGCAAATGGATACATCTATGCCTTGGGTGGCAGGGACCAGACGACCCATCGTCCCACAGAAAACGTGGAACGTTATGATCCAGCTACTGATACGTGGACACTGACTTGCTCTCTGGCTATGGCACGCTTGGGGATAAGTTGTGCTGTGCTTGAAGATCGTTTGATTGCCGTTGGCGGACATAATGGGAATCGTGACTACAACAATGTCGAGGAGTACGATCCGATGCGCAATGTCTGGAATGAACTGGCGCCAATTTCAATTCCTCGTTACAGACCCCTTGTCTTTGCCATACCGAACATTCCACCACCAGCAACCAAGGCTGGATCCAAACCGTCTTAAACGTACTACAAATATGTAATTTACAAAACTATCGTAATAATAATATAATGTCAATGATATTACAATAATAATAATAATAAATGACATGTTTCTAGGAGAAGCTGCAAAATGTAAATGAAATTTCCGATCAGAGTACCTTTAAGTCGAGCTCTTTCGAAATGATGGAATAACGGATACCCTGCACTGAGCCTTAATATATTAATATTTGATGTTGTGTTAGGCTGGATAGTTGCCGCACATAGGCCACGCTAGACCCGTTGTGTAATCGTGAGTGATCTGACTCCATTCCTGTCCTTCAAAGATCGGCATATGCCATTTCGAACCCCTTTCGCAACTAGAAACCTGAAATGCGCATGTATTCCACAATTTGCAGGCCAGAGTCACCAAATTTTGAAAGTATGTCGCGGGTATCTCCCCTTAGAGATCCATAAAATATTGGATGGCCACACCCACTCCACCCTCACAATCCGATACACCTGTTAGTGTAAATCGATGAAAACCACATATCTTACACAATTTGAATGCTAGTCACCAAATCTCTGATACATATTGCTAGTGACAAAGATCCCCAAAAGCCCATATCTCCCGCCTATGTCTATGTATATATATAAATAATATTGAATTAAATGTAAATAAATAATTAAAATTAAGCAACAATTATGAATGGCCTATTTTTGAAGCTGACAATCAAATTCAGTTACTCTAATTCGGTTAGCAACTATTAGAAAATGTGAGGTGGTCAGCATATTAATTATAGTCAAATATTTTGCTATCATTTTATACTATTCGGAAACTAAGTAAAACCCTTTATGATAATATATATAGTCGACGATTCATCATCACGTCTAGGGTTGTGAGACCGAAGGGGAAACCTTGAACATCTGTATCTCATTGAGTTGCAGTAAGTCGGCTAAGTAGGACAATCAATTACTGCCCACAATTGCATTACATATGCCACGAGTTGCACAAAGTGTACCCAAAACTATATAAAAACCGAGCTGGCAAAGAAATGAGCTGTGTAAATGCTGCTGCTGCTTCCGATGCTGCTCCGAGACTGTCTCTCTGCTTGTGGCATGTGGAAAATAAATTGCCAAACAAATATCAACATGACAAATTGATAAATTCATGTTATTATTTCACTGATGCCTGCTTAGGCAGACGAGTGTGTCTGCGAGTGTGTGTGTGTGTGCGAGTGTGTTTCGTATTTCGTATTTAGTTTTGTCCGCTTTCACACATTAACCAAATGAAAATTCGGTGTTGACGCATTTGTTTTACTCATTTCTCGCCTCCGACGCCGTCGGCTGCCTGCTGCTGTTGCTGTTGCGACAAATGAGCCACAGGCTGTGGCACAGCTGAAGCGACTACTTACAACTACAACTACTACTAGGCAACCAGCAACAACAACAACAGCAGCATCAGCAGCAACAACAGCAATCACAGAACGATAGATAGATGGATAGAAATGGGGAAATGGTAATGGAAATGGAAACATTGAGCACGTTGCGGCATTTGTCAACTGCATGTACATATGCATTTCTATATCTAACTCTACTATATATGCACTCAGAGAAAAATTGCCCTGAATCTTTAGAAAATGGCCAAGGACGGCTCTGCTTATACAGAACATATATATCTTAAAGGCACGGTGTATCTGCCTAACATCGGGGTTACTTGCTGAAATTTAGAAAAGTGTGTCTAATTTTCAGAGTGTTGTGTTTTTTATCTGTTACTTTTTTTCTGCTACTTATATTTTTATTAAAAATTCTAATTAAATATTTTAAGGGAGCGTTTTCGTTTCTACTTTTTGGATCAAAAATTGAAAGTTTTTATAAAAATATAAAACCTGACAAAAAATTTGTAATTTTGCTTTGCATTAAGTTTTCCCTTTTATTGCCTGCCCCAGACGGTATTTGACTTGAACCAATTGTTTTACATAGAGAATACAAATCGGACTGTTTACTTTCTTTGTTCACTTGATTTTTTTTTGAGTGTACACAGTGTAGCCGTTCCATATGGCTCAGTGTGCAGTCATTATTCCTCTACTGTTGGAATTTTAATGATGCGCGAAATGTTAATTTTTCATCTCGATCGCCGCAGTGAGGGGTGTGGGGCGTTTGCTGTGACGTGGGCGTGGCCATGCCACTTAATGAGCCCAGCGACAACAACGGGGCCCGAGTCAGTTTGACTGTCTTTTGTTGGCTTTTAATTAACGTTGATCACCTCAATTGAAGCACGTCGCATGTGAGTCCCGCTCGCTGTGTGTGTTTGCCTGCGTGTGTGTGTGTGTGTGTGTGTGTGTGCCTGTGTGTGTTTCACCAATTAAGGAGCAGAGCAGTTGGCATTAAATGTGGGCACTTTCAACAGACTCCTCTGTTGCTGCTGGTGCATTATGCCTCAACTTGGCCATCAACGCGTAATTCCTATTAATTGAATGGGTAGAGAGAGAGAGAGAGAGGTAGTTGGAGAGGGAGTGAGAGAGGGACAGGGAGTAGTATTTGCTCAGATATTAAGTTACAGACGAGGTAACACTCGTTAGGCATTTATATTTGTATATATATATATACATATGGCTCACCCTGAGTCGCGTGTTTAATAATCATAATAATAATTATTTCTTAGGAATATGCTTACAGAATTTATGTTCAAGTCATGGTCTAATTAAAATCAATTGACTTAATTGAAAGCATAAAGAAAACACACACAAAACCAAGGCAAGACTTCTACATGAAGGTAGCAATTTGATCTTGAGCACATAATTTATGGGCAGCTCCCAAAATGCTGGGCAATAAAAGGGGCAACCCAAATTGTACCCTTTGGCCAAAAACAGTGCCATAAATCAGCATCGGACTGAAGTACAAGTTGTGTCTCTTTAAATTGGCATAAATCTAGAGTTGGAATTGCCACAACTATATCTCTATACATATCTGTATGACATTGTTAATTTTTCAAAAAATATCGCGACAGCTTTTCGCTTGGTCGGCTTCTGGCTTTTGGCAATTGGTAATTGGCCGGGCCCTTAACAAGTGCCATATTTTATTGGGCTGCCACTCGAACCCGTTGATATATGGCCAGAGAAATGATAAATCTCAGAGACTAGTTTAATTTGGCCATCACCAATCCACAATCCACAATGCATTCGAGCCGAGCCGAGACAGTCGCCAACAATATTTTGATTGTTTTGGGGATCTTATCGCCAACAAAGTCGCTGCTGCAACTCCACAAATCATCTAACACAATTTGTTGTTTCGACTTGTATGCAATTTTTCTGGCCAGATTTTGCATGGAGCGTGGGCCACAAACATTTTGCCAGCCATCATAAATTATGTAAATTGGCCCAAAATGCGTTTCACTTGGCGACGCAATTATCAAAGCCATGCCAAAATAAATACTACCACGCATATCGAGGCTGACCATAAATGTAAGTTCAGATAAGTAATAAATATAGATGCCTAAATCTAACTATCAAATTGGTATCATTACAATCAAAGATGGTTCGACAAAAGTATATTTTTTAGCACTTTTACCTTAAAATTAAATAATATACATACAGTGAGAGACAGCTCAAAGTGCCTGCCATAAGCTAATTATTCATTATTTTTCAAAAATCTATTGTTAAGCATTCCAAGTAGTATTTACGTTTAAAAATGAAGCTTTTCCTACTTTTTTGGCAAAGAGTTTTTCATCTCAAAAACGTATTTGTTTTCTACTTTTTATTAGTTACGCTAGAATTGTACAATTATTGCGCAAATTCCACTTATAAATATCCTTAATAATTGATTTCAAGATATTTTCTATTACTACTAACAATTCATCATAAGTTTAATTTGATTATATTTCTGTTTTATTTAATAATTTTCTTTGAGGGTAAACCAATGTAAAAAATAAAAAAAAAAACCATTAACTCCCCTAGAAAAGTCTATATACAACCTCAACTTCTGCTAGCTGATAATTCCACAAATCTTAATCCGAAAATTAATGTTCATTAAGAAACAATCAAAATAAATATATTTCTTCAGTATAAACATATCAAATAAATAATGAAAAATGAAAAAGAAATCCTCTGGCAAAAGTCTGACTTTAATGTTAAGCTGTCTGATTTTCAAGAAGCTATATTTACATTCTGTTGAATGCAATTAATATAATATAAGAAAAATATTAATATCCTACTCACTTCTCTCAGTGTCAACAAACCACATTAGCTATATACGTACGAGTATATAGAAAATCGATTAATTTGCCAAGAGGCTGCAGCTCAGATCGCTGAAGTGCCTCGTTAGACGACAATGGCTTTTTTTTTGAATAGGTAAGCAATAAAATGTTTAAATTAGTCAACTTAGGTTTGTTAACGCTGAGCAGCGATAAGTAACAAAATCCTCATCTAAACACACTTGATAAGTATTTGAACACATTGCAACTGCAACGCGAAGGCAAACAGACACAAATCATTCAACAGAGAGGCAAACAAACAAATAAACAGACGGAGAATTTAAACTCATTTAGCTTAGCATAATAAGCGACCCTTAGATAGTGGAGGGGGCGGGGGCGGGGGCGGGGGAGCTGCTGCTAGGTGCAGGAGTAGGCTGCCCCAACAACCATATGTATATATGCACTAAGAAAAAAAATCGCATATCAAAATGAAATTCGAAATTATTTCCAACTATAAGAAAAAATATTTGTTTAAATTAATAATAATAATAAAAGAAAACCCTCAAAATTCCACAAATTGTTTATAAATCTTGGAAAAATGTAATCTGAAATTGAGAAAGGAAAAAACTCTGGTTGTTAAAAATATACTCTCTGAACAATGGGTTGGCTTATCCTTAGCGACATAAGAATGGCGATTTTTTTTCAGTGTACATATAACGGCTGGCTGTCGCTCAACGCAACTGAGGTTGCTGATGAGGATGATGATGATGTCACCTTATGCCACAGCCGAGTGTCACACATACAGATACAGCTCCACTTTCAGAGGGGTGCAATGAGTGGCGCGGGGAGGTGGGGGAGGGGCTGTTGCATAGTAAACACGACCATAAAAACCATTAACATCTGGTGTGATTAACTCTTAAAGCGGCGAGTCCAAGTCCATTGGCTTCTTCTAAACAGCTCGCAGACAGTCCAATCCCATTGGCGGAGCAGCTGCCTCGTCCCTCAAGCCCCACCACCGTCTGCCCCCTCCCATGTTTTTGGGGTAAACTCATTCACACGGCAGTCAGTGCAACAAAAATGGGGTATATCGAAATCGGAGTCGGAATCGGAGTCGAGAGTCGCGTCGTCAGCTTCTTTGTCGCCAGCGTCGCTTTTTCAAAATTTATGAGTTTCGCTTGAAAAGTATTTTATTGCGTTTATAATTGTGTGTGTGTGTGTGTGTGTGTGTGTGTGTGTGTGCCGCATGGGAAATGAATGGGACAGCACTCTTTGTGCGCCAGCAACAACCAACAACCGCCCACTTCACTCTGTAAATGTTGCACATAAACTCTTTAACACTTTGCCTCTCGTTGCAATTAAAAAAACAAAAACAAAAATCAACTTATTGGTGGAAAGTGTTGCTGCGACATTGTATCTGTATCTGTAGCTGTAGCTGTAGCTGTGTGTATCTGCTATGCACATTAGGCAACAAGAACACACACCACCACTCATTGGCGGTGCTGCTCCACTTTGCCCCGTTTGGGGGCACCACCGCATCATTTGTTTGCGTAACTTTATTAGACTCTTGAATTGCGTGTTTAGTTTTTGAACAATTTATGTCCGTCTGCCTGGGAATATTTGTATTTTATTTTTTCTGTGTGTGGCCATGTGTGGATGAGATACAGATACAGATACAGTTACAGTTACAGTTACAGCCAGAGTTACAGATACATTTGCAGAGCTGATCCCAGAGAAGTGTGTGCGTCTGACCCAAGACTGACCTCAACTGGGCCAAGACGAGCCAAGGCGTTGACTTTTAGCTCCAACTCGGTTGGCTCAAGTTGCCTTCTTTGATTAATAACCAAAGTAAAATTGAAAAATTTTTCCGTACAAAACACACAAAAATTAAAACGTACAAATTGCAAGTTATTTGTTTGTCAAGGTTGGGGGCAGCGGAGGGAGTTGGGTGTGCGGGGAAAAGGTACAGACTTTTCCCTTGCCCAAGACATTGCTTTCTGGAGGGTAAGCAGAAGGAGCAAAAGTAAGAAAAAAATTCATTTTCCACGTAATTACGCTGCTGTGATTAGTAAAATTAAACTTTTCTTTTGCATTTCCCTTTTGCAGCGCGTGAGTTTTGCTTTTTGGCTTTTTTACATTTGCCATTTGATTTTTAGTCTGGCGTTTTCTATTTTTTCTCTTCTTGCTTCAGTTTCACTTGCGCTACGTTTTTCATGGGAAAAACTAGAAAAATGCTAGCAGGAAAACGCGTAACGGCCAATTACAAGGATTGATTGTGTATGAAAATGTTTTTTCTTCTTGGCAAACTTTGCCTCTCAAAAGTTGTGGAACTCATTTTTTCGTATTCGTATTTGCTCAATGCATAAGGTGTCTAATTTTTCATGGCAGACAAAGATTGACGGCACTTGCGATGGGGCGCAATCAAAAATTTTAAATACAAAAATAAAACACAAAAAAGAAGCGAAAAAACGGTTTTTGCTTTTTGCGCTGCAGACACTTTAACACTTGAATAAATATTTGTGCGGCAGTCGCATAAACCAAAAAAAAAAAAGTGAGATTTTATAATGCCACAAAATCCAAACTAATTACTCAAGTCCTTGCTCGACGACGCTCGGACGAAGGGACGGACGGACGGACTCGCGCATCATTTCACTTGATATCCTGTCACAGGATGCGTGGCAAGGCCCAATTGCAGACAGAAAACACAGAAAGACAGACAAACGGACAGATGGACAGGCAGACAGCCAGACAGGCAGACAGACAACATCATCATCATATTAGAGCCACTCAGCACGAAAGTAAATGTTTTGAAAATAATTCCGTGTTATTTTTATGCCTCGGAGAAGGACTTCTCGCAGCACGCAGAAAGTGTCAGCGGCGCGTGTGACAAAAATTAATATTAATTTGCTGTGTCAATGCATCCGTCATCCGTAGCGACAGTTGGTCCACCAAACCACCCAACAAAAAGAAGTGGTTATTTTTCTCAGCGCTCATTATCATCGCAGCGAGTCTTTAAAAACGGGGTAAAAATTGCTAGTGTTTTTTTTGTGAAATATTCAAATAGCTCACACATTTTTGGGGTTTGACTTTTTTCGGCGTGCAACAAGCATTTCAGCTGAAGCCTCGGGTGGTGCAGGTGGTGCTGTCAGCGCCGGCTGCTCAAACACTCTCCAGAGTAAAGGAACTGCCTTGCAAACTAGACAGATTTCATTCTCAGAGTGTAGGTAGCTGCTCTGGTCACACGCCCGGCACACGTTGCTTGAAATCAATGCGCTGTTTTTCCAATTTTCCTGCATGTGGAGTGGAGCGAGAGGGAGGGGGTTGGTAATGTGACAATTTACGGTTTGCTTTTGCTCATCAGCACTCGCCTAAAGAGAGAGCTGTTTAATTTGGTAGCTCAGTGGTCGACACGTGTCGCAAAACGTGTGCAAGGTGTTTGGTCCTTATGCCTACTCCACCCCCTGGGCGGCAGGCGACTATCGCTGTTTACATTTATTTGTTGTTAGTTGTTTAATTTAATTAATGCTCAAATATGCACTCATCATGCCCAGGCAGAGAGCGTGAGAACTCAGCTACAGATCGTTCAATTGCAAGATCTGAGAATACCACACTTCTTTGGGGGGTGTTTCATTTATTTTACGCTTAATAAATGGTAAATATATTTATTGTAATATATAAAATGTTGTTTAATGACAACAACTTCGTCCCTAGAGATATCAGCAACTTGAAAGCAGGAAAAATATTAATTTCTTCGCTGAACAAAGAGCTAGTTTAGCTCGAGCAAGGCAACAGCTGCTGTTAAATACTTAATAGATGGACTGATTTTAGTTTTGAAAATACATTTTGCTTATCAGAAATTTAATTTAATATAATTTGTTTCCTTTTTGTAATTTTCTAAGTAAAATCTGCATTTCTTGTCAGATGTCAGAGGTTATTAAAAGTCCCTTTCGAAAGGTAATAATATTATTTGACCGCTTTTAATATTATCAAAACTTTTGATTATATATGTCCTTAAGCACTTCTGTCTAATATTTAATGCATACATCCATATACATGTATGTTTTTTCTCCTGTCGTGATAGATCATGTTAATACTCGCTCAGTTTCCACTTGAGACTATGTGATTTTGATTTTGATTCTGCCTATTGGTGTAACCTGTTACCATATGTTGGGCCATTCTTTTGAAATTATCCGCAGACAGCTGCCAAGTTTCATGTGCAAATGAAATGGAAATGTAAATGAAAAACTCTTCGTTTGCTTTTCCGACTGCAACTGCGACTGGCACCTTTCAGTGTGTTTCTAAATATTTTGATTAGTTCTTGTAAATTGTTTGCATTGCGCATAGATGGGGGAATCTACTGAGGAGAGAGAGACACGTCTGAATACTGAGGAGAGAAAGAGATACAGCGAGAGAGAGAGAGAGGGAGAGAAGTCTACACACAGAAAGAAAACTGTAATAATTCGACATGTATTTGAACCTTTTCGACGGATATTTTTCTCAAATTTTGAAATAATGTATTTCATTTTCAGCATGTTCAATTTTTTTAGATTTTACAATGACAAAACATTTTACATAGTTTATAAATAATCATTCGAATACAAAAGCCGAGCCAGTAAATTTAATTTCGTGCTTCTGCATTTTAGAAAGAATTTGTTTTAGAAAAACATTTCTTAATAATAGAATATATTCCCAAAATATTGAGAACAACCATATCTTTGGAGCTGTCGATTTGCCCGAATTGACTTTCTAATTTTTAGAAACTTGTTTTTCATTTCTTATTAATTGTTATTAATTATTTCTAAAAACAAGCAAATCTTTCCAGCTTTGAGGGCGACTTTTTATCTGAGTGTAGAGACAGAGACTTTGTCTGTGTTTGTTTAGTCTCACTTAATTTGTAATTTCTCTACGGCCTGTCTGTCTGTGCCGTGGCAACATTTGGAACATGTTGCATTTGGTGACAAACTCAAGACACATTCAAGCAACACAGACACACGCACATACAACACACACACACACACCCGCACCCATATTGTGTGGCAATGTGGCTACAAGTTGTTTGGCACACAGCTCAATCAAGCGTTTAGCTAACTGTTAACTTGAAAGCGACAATAGTTGAATGTCTAGCTATATACATATATGTATATATATGTGTAATATATATATAAAAACATACATAGACATTTTTGCCATGTGTGAGTGCGCTTAAATTACATTTGACATTTACGAGTGTATAATAAAAATTTTTACAATGGCCGACGCCAGTTTACTTGACAAATACTTAACAACAAAAGCACTTGAATAGAGCAATCTGAAACTAAGGCAAGGGGTATAGAGTTGAGGGGGAGGGGAGGCGAGGTAATGGATAATGGCCATCAACTGCAGATCGCTCGTAAAACACAATTTTACAGTTGGCACATTCAACTTTGGCCGTGCCTCATCGCCTGGACACAAGATAGATTTTTCTCTCACTTCTCTCGCAGCTCGGTTGCATTTTTAATTAATTGACTGTAGTTTTTATGGCTTCGTTAATTACGCATCTGAGGTCTACGCTTTTGGTCCTTGACGTCATGCCACACGCACACACACACACACACACACACACACACACACACATGCCGCATGTAGCAAGGCCTGTTGAATTATGCATCATCGATAAATGTGTTTGGAGCCGTAAATATCAATAATAAAAGTGCGCTCTCAAATCCAAAAGGAGATGGAGTGCATTAAAAATTTATTAGAATTTGCCTGTGACGCGTGTCCATACTACAGACACACACACGCTCCCACAGTGCGACTTATGTATGTCATAAAATAATAATCTTTATGATGGCAAAAAATGTTAATACAATATTGCCGCAGAGAGTCGCGCATCATCAATATCTGCGTCTATCCTGTCAGTCAGTCAGCCAGTCAGTCAGTCCGAGATTCCGTGATTCATAAATTCATTTTAATTGCTGCAGTGATTTTCTACGTTTTTAGTACCACGGACTCAAGTCCCGGACTTAGACCCGTGTCCGCCTCTCAGCTGGAGCGATAAATGCGCTGCAAGTGCCCGTTAAAAATGTTGTTCATTAATATTCAACTATTTACTGGCAGCGATTAACTTCATCCTCAGCTCCGGCAATGTTGAATGCCTGCCAATGGACCAAACCACAAAATCATCGTCTAATCAATTCCACGAATATGTGCCAGGCACATTAGTATGTGTACTTTCGCTCAAATGCCATATCTTTCATACTGTTTTCGCGGAATTCCATGTGTCATGTGTGATTGTGAACTTGTGAGCAAAAGCACACATCAAAATCCAAGCATATCGCATTCCATTTCAATGAAACTCTTATGGAATGCGTCATTATTTGTTATTATTATATCACAGAATAGCATACAATCTTTCGAAAGGTAAGTGACGTATGACTTAAGATCGATATCTTCAATCAATATTTAACGTATTTAATTCTACCATCAAAAATTGGTTTAAAACGAACAAAACCAGATATTTCGAACTGCGAACTTGAAGTTACAGGCTCTAAGATCCGCGAACAGACGGACATGGCTGGATCGACTCGACTGTTAATCCTGATCGAGAATATATATATCTTATTGGGTCGTCGATGCTTCCAATTGCCAGTTTTTGCACAATTTCATTATAATCCTTATCCCATTTTGAATGGTTGCAGGGCATCAACTAAACTGAATAAAGCATAATAAAATTGGATGATTTTTTAAAGCTGATGATTAATATTCTAATGAAAGTAAAGTACTTAAATAAGAAACTTATTTAAGCATTATTGACAATAATTATTAACAATTAACTCATTATCAAAGAAGGGCTCTTTTTGTGAGGCAACTAGCAAACAGAAGCAAGCTAAATAAGGGCAACGTTCCTGCTTGATATTTTTTGAAATATTTCATTTTATTTTGAATTTCATTTAATTGATGTATTTTTATTGACGACTTAGATTGGGCAGCATTAAATATATAGCAAAATAGATTTAGTTAGCTTCAGAAAACAGCCCCGCCCCACTATCAAATGGCCAAGTAGATCATGGTGAATGAGTGCAGCGTTGCATAGCTGAGCATATTTGTTCGTTTGGATGCATATAATACATAATATGTATATATGTGTAGATGCTTATGTAAGTGGCTGCATTGGTGCACTGCCCGTGTTGTGTTGTGTTTTGACCATGCCTCATTTGGATTCATGTGGCAATTTATTTAACGATCGATCGTAAAGAGTTTTTCTCTGCCTGGCAGCAGCACCTCTGCGGTTCTTTCAGCCTTTTGCAGTGTTTTATTTGCTTTCCGATTTGTTGCTGTTTTTTTTTTGTGCGTCTTATTTCGAAATATGCAATGAATGGGAGCAGGCAGCGTGCCTTGTTTACAATTTTTAAGTGAATTTTTCATATTTTAATGTTTTGCGGCTACATTGTTGTCGCCCAATCCCCCAGACAGAGAGAGAGTGTGTGTGTGAGAGAGAGAGAGATACGGTCTGTGTGTGGAGGTCGACGGCGGTCATAATTTCCGGCGCGGAATTCGTGGAAGTTGCCGCGATGCATAAAAATTTCGCTTACATCTCTTTGCCCGATGGACAGTCCGAGAGGAAACCCGAGTGGGGGGAAACTGATCGTAAAGTTGTTCGTTTTATAGGTGGAAAAGCGGCGCACAAAGGTGTTTTCCTTAGCAGCGGGAAAAAAAACACACAAAATGTCAAAGCAAAACGAATGCCAATACATACTAAAAATGGTTGTTTCTTTGATGAGGCAGCCGTTCAACAACAACAACAACAACAACAACAACAACTGTAAACAAACATTCCGTCAGATCGGGTTTATATATAGTCTATATAGTTGTATATACATATGTATATATATATATATATATGTGTACTCACAAGCTGCTCCAAGGCATGATCTTTTTGGTGTGGTGGAGGAATGGCGCACATCATTCGCGTTGAGCTTGAAATTGTAGCCGATGTTTGTGCAAAAAGTTTCGACTAATTAGCCAAACGGTTGCCTCCACTTTTGAGCATATATCTATATATATTTATATACTGCAGATATCCACATATATGTGTAGGGATTCGACGCCAGACGATTAGACGTTGTGCGTGCTGCGTTGCCCATTAAAAATTATTGAAATTGAATTTGAAAATAAACTGAAAAATGCTTTTTGGGGGCCGCCGTCTTGTTTGGCGTGCCGCGCACTTTTTCGGTTTTAATACTCTGTAGCCAAATTGTAGCAGAGTATTCGAACACTGTTCGAGAATTGAAATTTGCAAGGTATACACACAGAAAAATAAAGTGAACAGAAATTCAGAAAATTGCGTTTATTGCTTTTTAAAATTAATATATATAATACCATAACTAAATCTTAGAAACAAAATGGGTTTTCTCCTAGCAAAAAAAAGCGTATTTTAATTATGAAAAGAGGTCACCAAACAAAAAACCATTACAAATATATATTTATATTTCTAAAAGCAAAAGATCTGAATTGTTTTAATATTTAAATATTAAATGCTAATTGTTGTGTAATTTTTGTACAGCCCTGCAAGCGAAGGATAAGAAATAATAATAAACTAAGGAAATACAAAAATAAATACGTAAATAAATATAAAGAAATGAAAAAAGTAAATGAAAACCCTTAATTTTGAAAATAAAATACTTTCTAAAATTGAAAACGAACTATCTAATTTGTAAGATTATTTAAATTGAATTATTTTGAAACATATGAAAATAACTTGAAAATTTTCCATACTTTTTTTTATTGATTAAATATATATTTAAACATATCTTTGGAATATATTTTCTGAATAAATGTAAATTGATTACATTAATTTCAGGATGGTTGCCATATTTTCAAGATTTTACCTTTTCAGACTATAACACTCAGTCAGTGTATTATGCAGTCGATTACTTCCGACTCCATCAGTCTCACTTGATTTTTTGATTTTTTTTCTGATTTGGTTTTTGGTTTTTGGCTGTTGGTGGAAAAGTGTGGCACACGGCGCGCTTGATTTGTGCTAGCCATGAGTGTAGAGTGCAGAATGAAGTGGGTGGTGGGTGATCCGCAGGGGAGGGGCACGGGGTACGGGTCAGGGGGCTGGAAGGGGTTTGGGGGGCAGGTTGTTGGAAGGCATATCGCCTTCGATTAAATGTACCGGCTGCATTTTCACGTATTCCCAGGAAATGTGTGTGCGTTCAATTCGAAATTAGTTGCTTGCGCTGAGAAAATCTTAATTTATTAGCCGCCTCGAGAGCATTTCGGACGGTGTTGCGTATTTTTAAGTGAAATGGATTGAAATGAAATGATTTTTCATTTCATTTCATTTATTTTATTTTATTTTTTTTTTTTGTTTCCCGCTGATGGCGGTGGCGACGGCAAGACGCCAAGCGGACAGACAAACGGACAGACAGACTGATGGCCTGGCCCCAAAAATGCCGACGAAAATTTGTTGGCCACAAAATTCGTACCTAGCCAAATGCAAAGCATTTCGCCATTCCGCCCATTAAGTGGTTGCACCTTTTCGCCAACACACAGGGTGTTCCCCGGCAAGACAATGCCCCTGTGGCAAGTGCTGCACATGCACCCGGTTTTGTGCCGCAAACACAGAAACAAAAACAAAAAAGGTGGCAACCATTTTTGTGGGCCGAGTTGGCGTCTATTTTCGAGCAAATGCCGAAGTAGGTTGACGCCACCTAGGTATTCACATTTCACAAAGGTTGCGATACGAGATTCATCGCGGAGTTTCGCACCTAAGCATTAACAAAAGCGGGACGTCTCTCTGTCAGCTGCCACAAGCGGTGGCAAGTGTGGCAACCGTGGCAACTGGCTGTGGCGTCAGTGTCTCGTGTACTGCAATTATGCAGACAACATGTCAACGCGAATTGTTCGCATTGTCGATCCGACAACGGCGACGGCAACGACGACGGCAACGACGACAATTCGAATGCCCAACAGACCATGCCACAGAGGTGGCAGTGGGGGGTTGCCTGGGGGTAGGGGGAGGCAGAGAGACACAGCTGCGCCCGAGGTGCCAAAAAAAAGGGAAAAGTTCCAAGCGAAATCACATCGAGCTTGTGCGTCTAATGGTCAATAAATATGAAAATTTTATTGACTTACGCAACCTGATATAACACACAAATCGAACCCTTCCCCCTACACTCAGAAAAAATCGATGTGAAATCTGGAAAGTATTGCTGGTTTTCGAAATCTTAAAATATGAATGTTTCTAGCTGGAAATTACGTAATTATTTTCTCAATTTCACAAAAATCCACCTAGAAATTAAGAACAGAAAAAATTACTGAATGAATTTGGGGAGTTCACCTTGGCGCTTTTCGAAAAATGCAGGCCGATCTTGTTTCTGAGTGTAAACTTGAAATTTAAAATGCACACACACGCACTTACACACACATAACACACACACACACACACACACACACGGGCAGACAAATACATCAAGATGCTCATCATGGAGTCTCACTTCTCACGTTTGACTAACAAGCTCCCAGGAGTGAAATAAAAGCGAAAGTGCAAAAGTATTTGACTACGTGATGTGCAGCTCATGTGTGTGTGTGTGTGTGTGTGTGTGTGCCAAGCAGCTCAGTTATCCAGTTTGGGTCCTTTTGGGGCCAAAGTCTCTTTGGCAATATATATGGCTCACTTGAGTAGGTGATTCCACTAGCCAATTAAGTAGCCTGCCTGCCTCACTGCTTGCCGCTTGCAACCAGGCAGCTGTTTATGCCTCTAATTGATGGACACTTTTTTGGTACACTGTATAAAATACACAGAATGGGACTACTCAGCATTGGACTAAAAACAAGTAAGAAAACGCTAGTCGAGAGAGCACGAATCGAAGTTGGGGCAGCCTGGAGCCATCTGTTAAATATATTGAAACATTTTAAATACAGGCCCTCTTTATATGGAAAACTTATCATTAAAAGATTCTGCACACTAAAAATATGTATAAATATAAATATATAACAAAAATCGACTTAATTTTGACCTGTCCGCCTGTCCATTTGTATTAACAAGCCGATCAAAAGCCACAGACCTCAAACTTGGAGTGAATCCAGGTCTGATAAAACTGATTTCAGTTTATCGATAACTGCTGTCGCCTTGCGAGTATCGATTCAAATCGATGTGCGATATCAATAGGTGCCACAATCTTAAAAACAGAGCTTTCCAATTGATTTGTAATACAACCAGATCTATTTTTGATCAACTATACAAATTATGATCAGTTTTGAAAAAACCCCGATTTTGAACAAACAACTATCAGCAGGCTCAGAAGGTTCCCTATGTTTTCTATATTTTTTGTCTTACTCTTTATCTCTCTCTATTTCTATCTGCTTCTTTACATTTTTTATTTTCCGACCTCTTCCTAACAATTTTCGGTATGATTAGGGTTTATTCTACAGCTCACATTTTATCTCTTCTGATTTAATTTTTCCCTTTTAATTTTATATAATATAATTCGTAGCTCTAATCTTAAATGTTTATTTGTTTAGACATTTTTAAGTTCTTAGTGCACGTTAAATAAATAAATAAATAAAAGTAAAACGTATTTAACAGCCATCAATCGAGTTGTCTCCACAAAAGTATTCTAATTTGTTGATAAATGAAATCTTTCACAGAAAGTAAATGTGTAATTTTTGGTAACTTTCATCGTTTTCACCAAATTCAAAGTTCGATAAGAATTTTGTTGATCGAATATAGAAACTTGATTAAAAATAGGAATGTAACAATATGCCAGCATTGGCTGTTCTCTTTACAGGGTATTTTTGGAGTCATGTGCAGCATTGTAACCTCGTTTGGTTTGGAGTCTTTTGGCCTATTGTCGCTGTCTGCGCGAAATGAATCAAAGACTGCCAGGAAAACTGAGAAGTAATTGCGAGTTGCAAATTCCGTTGCACTAGCAACAGTAGCAGCGCAGCAATCATCGGCTGAGGAGTGTCCGCATAAGACGAGGTGCCACATAGATAGTGCCACAACAGGGGGTGGGATGGAGGGTGGAGGGTGGAGGGGCACGTGAGCAGTCTGGCCGCGTGTCAACACTTGCCAATTGTTCGTCTGCGTTGTTGGACGTTGTTTCCACATAAAAGCAGCAAAATGAAATATGAACTACTTTAACGCCTACTTAATTTGTTTTGTTATTCGTTTTTCGCCTTTGCTCGCTCAGTATAACTATAAATTGTAATTAATTTAGCGTTGAAAGTGAAAGTGTTAACCGAGTTGAGTGTGGCATTGTAGTCGGGCACTGTTCTCTAGAACAATAGCAACAACAACCAGGCATCAAACGCAGCTGCGTCTCGTCGATTGTCTCGGCTCTTTCTTCTGGTCAATTGGCCGTTGCCAATATTTTAATAAATTTTGTGCCCAACAGACAGTTTTGCTTGGTCGAGGTACGCAACGACCTAAATAAATAAAGATATATGTTTATGTGCAAAATATTAAAGACAAACAAAAGCAGCAAATGGCCACACAACCAACCCCCCGAAAATCCGAGCCCAAAGTCAACTATACACTCAGAAAAAGAAATGCAGAAATTCTGCCTCATTTTGGCGCCAAGGACACCTCCGCTTATTATTCAGCAAGTGTATTTTATATTCCATTATTGAAAGAAATGAATAAATTATTGCAATTAAATTTGGTTTTCTTAATAAATTAGGTTTGATTTATTTTTAGAAATTTGCAACTTTAAAATGGAAAACATTTGTGAGAAATGGGGAAAACAGTCTTTCTACTTTTTGAATATTTGAATATTTTGAATATTGTTTGGCAATTATGTCTAAAACTGGGGAATATATTTTGTAGTTTTCAGTGCTGAGTGTACACATATACGCATATGTCGCCGCCTGACCAATTCATAAGTCTGCACTTAAGGCGGCAGCAGCTGAGGACACGGCAAAGGACAAGCACCGGACACAACCTGTGGCAAGGTTGAAGAGGCTGGCAGATGCCGAGAGGCTGATGTAAGGTTAGGCTTGTTAACGTATATAAACTGCTGGCTCGCATATACATAAAAATCATAATAAAATGTATTTACCCCAGGATCAAATTATGAATCTGCTTATGGGCAGAGCGGGGTGTTGCAGGGGCAGGGGTGGTTGGGGAGGCAGCTAAAAGGTGTGCCCGGCCATCTCAAGTTATGAAAGCCGCAGGCTGCCTTCGAACCCAAACCCAAAACCGTAAAAAGGACAAACGCATATTTATGAAATGAACAAAACTATAAAGGACACCCACACACACACACACACATGGTACACACACACTCACACAAATACATAGACGGGGCACAATGTGACGACATTGATGTGGATTTGGTTTTCTGTGCACAATCAGCAAAAAGCGACCCCAAGGTGTTTCTTGGCAGCCGCCTGCTTCTTCAAGGTGCTGCTGTCCTTAGGACGTGTCCCTTTTGTCCTTTTTGGGGGCAACTGAGTCTATTACAGCAACTACTACTTTATGGCATGTAGTTACACCTAGGCGCGCCTGCGGCGGCAACATATGGTCAGAAAGCAGCAGCATGCCAGTTGTGGCATCGACTTTATTTGTGCCATTCTCCCAAAGTTTATTTGTGCTTCACATTGTCAGCATCATCAACAGCCATCAACATTGTGCTCCGACCGGGTGACAGCTGCCTGCCCCCACGGGGGTTTGTTTAAATATGTGCGTCACATACGCGCCACCAACTGGTCGTGGAAATTACCTTTGCCTGCCCCCGAATACCAAGCAAAACCAAAAAAAAACAAAGAGAGACGCAAATGAAAACCTTAAGAATTCCACCTAGTGGCGTGTTAAATTGCCAACCTTTTCAATCAGCTCACGTAGCATTTTATTAGTCAATCAAAGGATGCTTTAGCCTGCATCTCATTAAGGACCGACCTCGTTTCAAATGACAAAATAAAGGAAAATGCACTGTAAATAAAGATATTTCAAATCGTATGTATTTAAAATGTGCTGTGAAAGCAAATTGAAATAAATATAGAGGCATTTCGAATCGTATTTACATATATACATGTATTTATCTTTGATATATATATTTAAATATATTTATTTATTATTTTGTATATTTAAAATACGAATTTCAACCTACAAATAAAATGGCTGCTTGGTAAAATATTTAGTAAATGTATTTTATATTTGAATGAATTTATGCCCCCTTTCGAATTAAACATAATGTGCTATAAATATAATACTTAAGATCGTATTTACTTTTAAATTGAAGTCTTAAGACAACTTATGTACAATAAGCTCTTTATAAAGAAAATTAATTGATATGTTTTCTAAATGGAATTTGCTTTGAATTTTCTCTATTAAAGATATTTAAAATCGCACTTAGTTAAGATATGCTTCCAAGTCATATTAGATATATTAAGTTATTTACAGGCATATTTAAAGTCAATATGTTTTCCATCCAAATTCATTATAGTACGCAATCAATCCAAACTGAATACAATAAACTATGAATAAGAATATTCAATATATAAATTAGATATCTAAAATATACATATATATACATATATAATATACATATATATATTAAAAATCTGCTCTCAAAGCCGAATTGCATTTAATAAGCTATAAAAGAAAATTCAAAGCATTTCAAATGCAATGCTTCAAATCATTTTGTTTTGTAATTTGGTGCAATAACTTTTGGCACAAAAAGCAAATCAAAATGCAATCTTCATATAAAAATGCATTTTGTTTTTATGCATGATGATTATCCAAACAGAGAGAGGCGGGGGCGGGGGGTTTTGGAAATGGTGCACTTTGCATTAAAAATGCGCTTGCTAAAAGCTCAACAATTAGCAACAATTTCTGAAATGCAAAATGGCAAAAGGCGCAAAGCTAAGAGCAGGCAAAGAGAGAGAAAGAGAGAGAAGGGAAGAGAGCGAAGTGAGTGGAAACAAATTAAAGCATCTTAAATGGAACTTATTAGATTTGTATACTTTTAATTTGCATTCATAACAGTAGCCCTTGCCCCGCAGCCCAAAAAAATACAACCAAAGGCGGCGGCTCTTTTTTTCTTGCAAGTTTGCAAGAGTTAAGGAAAAGTCGAAGACGGAGGCGAAGGCAATTTCGTGCCGAGTCGCAGGACAACAGTTGGCAGTTGTGTCCTGTTTGGGTGGGGAGAGGGGATTGGGTGGGTGGGTGGGGGAGGCAGAGATAGTCCTTACGCAATTGAAACCCTTTTCTTGTTGTTGCCACTGCAAGTGGCAGTGTGGACATGACGTATTTCTTTCCACCACTTGCCTGATTTAAATTTGTGCTTCTGCTCTCACGAAATAAAACAAAATTAATTTGTGCATATTTCTTGAGCGCCCAGACGAAATACGAAGCTTCTGTCGCTGCTGGACATTTATTAAAAGGCAAAACGAGCTGGCAGCAACAAGCCAGGGAAATGGAAACCTTTTCCACAATCCTAGCAATAATAAAGCAAAGAAAAAAAAAAATAGATAAAGGCGAACAATTTGAAGTGAAAAGAAATTTCATAAAACGAAAACAATTTGGCAAAATTAAAGAATAATAAGAAGCCGCCGCTGCCACTGTCAAAAAGATGACCAAAATAAAAAACGAGACACAGATATGGACAAGAGCCATGCACTTACAGATAGATATATGTATTTATTGTCGTAATTGCACGGAGTTCCCGAGGGGAGAAGGGCGACAGGAAACGGAACACAACACACGTGGCACTTACAAGGCAGATATGAAGATATCGATACATATATACATATATAAACATATATATATATATTTATTTATTTATGAGAAACTGAGAAGCGGGCCATAAATCCATTAGCCATAAATAGTTTGGATATGGCTGGAAAATATAAATAAAATTATTTATACGTTTCGCACGGCGCACGGCAAAGCAGGAAAATTAGTGCGAATCGGGGAATGGGATTGCGATTGGGAATTGCCAATGGATGGGGTATGGGAATGGGAATGGGAATGGGAATGGAATGGGGAATCGGAGAGTGGGTTTGGGTTTTGGGATTCGGGACTCGCGCTGTCAATTTGCGATGCGCGCGGCAAATGAACCAAAACAATGCGCAACTGCAGACTGCGCCAATCGAGCAACTGTATCGAATTACCAATCATTCAATACAATGCCGACTCGACAACATACCCCAACCCACTCAATGGAGGAAAGTTGTGACATGGTCACGCGACCTTTGCCAGCAGACCAGACCAGCCAACAACCCTCCCCATGGCTGCCATAGTTCACGGTGTCAGATTTACCGATTTGCTGATTTACCGATTTCTGTAAGTTGGATTTGCACATTGCACACAATAATAATAACAACAACAACAACAACAACAACAACAACAACAGCAACACACTGAACAAAATGCATTCTATGTACAATTTGGCCAAATTTTATTGCTTTTATTGCTCAATCTCTTGAAAATCCCAATTCTTAGACTCCAAATTTCAATGTTTGTAAATAAACCATAAAATAATTTCGTGTTTTTTGCCAAGGAGTCATTTAACACGATTTTGTAAATATTTATAAATTAAGTAATTGTGGTACTTGATGGCAATAAAATGCAACATTTCGTAAAGGAGTCGTGTTAAATTTAACCTTTTTATTTATTATTTATTATTAACAAAATATGAATATGAAATCACATGAGCTTGGAACGGATATATGTTTTTTGTCTGTATTTCTTTTTAAAAACAAAAACAGATAATTGTAAAGATCGTTCCAATTACTGCTATATATATATTCATAGAGATGTAGTAGTTTAATCTCAGTAAGATATTGGACAACACTTAGGAGCTTCATTAAGAAACCTGGTTCAGCAAAAGTCTCTTACATTAATTCGTGTTTGAACCGATTGGTCCTATGGCAGCTATATGATATAGTGATCCAATATAGTCGGTTCTAGTATTCTTAGCCTTAAAAGTAAGGGACTTGTACGCAGATGGACAGACAGATAGAAAAAATACGGATATCACAGTTAGATGGAAAGATTGATAGAAGAATATATATAAGAAGAATATATATAATTTAGGGGATCGGAGACATCTCCTTCAATGGGTTACAAACTTCACGAGAAACTTACAATAACTTCTACAAGGGTCTAAAAATGGGAAATAAGAAGAAGATTTTCAATCCAGTACAAAAGACTCTGATCATATATTCCAAGATTATATATAATCTGTCACTTTCGCTTTGGATACGCTCTGTACTTGATGCAGGCGTATATTCCAGATTTGTCCATGTGTATTCGTCTGCCACTCCATTTGAGAATATATTCTTCGGCTAAGATTTCTACCACCCCCTTCACTTCTAATACAATCTGTACTTAATGTAAGCATATATTCCTGATTTTTATTATTACTCTTGCTCGTTATAAGTTCTGGGTCCGCCCGACCCTAGCTACCCCATTTCCATTGCCATCCCCAGCAGCATTTTTGGAAAATCACACATGCTGTTGATTTTAGAATTCATATTGAGCCATGAAAGCATTATGAGCGACTCTTACTATCACTTAGACAACAATTGAATTGAAACCGGCATAAAAGCGGGCAAGAAGCGGGCAGCAGCAGGCAGAGCCATGTTGACCAAATAGCCGACAATTTGGGTTAACTCTAAATTTCGCAAGCAACAAAATGGCCAAAAGAGCAAACGTGCAAGTTTTTAACAAAAAGAAGTACAAAATGCGTTGGGTGACAAGAGATCGAGTGCGGACGGGGGGGTTTGGCAAATTTAGCTGCCATAAAATTCACTGGGGCGTAAAGGATGCGTATGAGCTGGAGAGGAGGGGAGGGGTTTGTGGAGGGGGCTCGGGGTGCAAAAGAAAAACTACGCACTGCCTGCATAAACTAAAACTAAAGCCTCTTGGCTATGCCCAGGCACGTCTTAAATGTTCAAATTATGTAAAATAAAATGTGCGCCAAAAGGATAAACGACTAGGCTGACGTCAGCTCTGGCAGGCAACGTGGCTGACTGACAGCCAGGACAACGGACAGGCGAAACGGACAGGACAACTGGCAGGACAACCGACAACGGCTTAGTCAAACACTCGACAATCCTTGCAAGGTGCAAAAAATGCTGTTGACGCTTTTTATGCTTTCGGCTATTGACACACACAGAAAAACAATCTGGACAAAAGAAAGTTTTTCCTGTTTTTAGAAATCAATTTTAGCTATCAGAAAACCAATTTCTAAAATTTAGAAATGCTTCGAAAAGCACCCTGATTTTCCTTAATTTTACAAATAATTTCTAATACGAAGTAAACAATTGTTTTTAAACAATTTATAAATAACAAATTTGGCTTTTAAAAATGCACTTTCTGAATAATAAGGAGAGTTGCCCTTAGCGGCAAAAATATGGTCGATTTTTTTTCTAAGTGTAGCAGAAAGTGGCAAAGCGTCCATTTGCATGATGTCCTAGTCCTGGCCCAGTCCTGGTGTCGTCCTGGTGTCGTCCTGGTGTCGTCCTGGCTAATAACCGTGAGTAAGCGAACAGGTGGCGAGCGCTGTCTCAATGCCGTCGGCGACCGTTGTGATCAATCTTGCTAAGCTTTTGTTTTCGCTGCCTTTTTTGTTTATGTGTACAAAAAGTGGGAAGTGGGCGGGCCGAGGGCGGGGGCGGGGTGACGCCTTAGAAGTGCCATTGGCATCTACAGAGAATCCTGGGCAGACATTGAGACAGGCACAACAACAAAGGCAAAGGCGACTGTGTCTGACACTGGAAGTGGGTCCTTTTCGGCGTCTTGGTCTATGATTGATTAGCAATTAATTAGCTACACAAATAACTGTAATTATATGCCAGCGAGAACAATGTCAGGCCCTTGTGAGCTCTTGAGCTAGAGCTCTCTGCCTCCCCCTCCCCCTCCCCATCTCAACCCCAGATTTGAATACCCAACTTCCCAAATGACACTTTCTAATGTCCACAACGAGACGTGCAGGAGGCATATTATTTAAGGACTTTTTTATGACTCTTTATATTTGATACAATTCAAGAATTGGACAATGCTTTCGAATAATCATTTTGTTTTTGGAATTAATTTTTCATTTTAAGAAATAGGTCTTTAAAAAATATTTAATATTGCAACTAAAACCACATTAAACATAACGAACAAAATAATAGCATAGATTTGAAGGTTTAAGGATCTTTTGATTACGATTTCAGAAGTGAAAGAAGCGTAGTTGGAAATCTATTAAAAAAATGAAGATAATTAACGAAATCAAAAAGAAAATCTTTGATTTACGACTTCTATAAGATATGGCACCAATAGTTTTTTACACTTCTTTCCAGTCCTTTTCCCTTCAAATATATATATATATATATATATATATTCATATGTCGACAGGGACAAGACCATTACGACCTTTTACGTATAAGGGGAATACCTATCAATGTATAAAAATTAACATTTTCAAAAAATTTGAACCTAACGATTTGGTTAATGTCAAAAAGAACACATATCGTAGTAGATATTGTTTTCGAAACTGTTTTTATGTCTGTTTAAAAAATTATTTGGTTTGTTTGTTTTGCAATTCTGTAATAAGTTTCTCTGAGTTCAATCTCTTTTATCAAATTAAAGTTTATCTTCTGAGATATTTTCTTATTGTACTGCTTATATGCGTCCCATTCAAAAATGAGCAAGGATTGAAAATTACAAAACTTAAATTAAACTGCAGATTTTTTGTACAATTTTAATTTTGTCTATGTGAGAATTAAAACCAGTTTTTAAATATGAATTATAATTATTAAGAAATACCTTGAAGGGTGTGGTTGCTGAGGATCTTGCTTATCATAATAATATTTCTTGAGCTTCACGAATATTTAGACTTTCCTAGGGTATTTCAAATTCTAGCATTTGCTCTGCAGCTGAAAACACTTTATACTTTTTATGCATTGCCATTGCTGCCAATGATGTACTTGCGAAAATTTGTTGTTTCGCTTATTGCTCCACCTTTTTGTAGGTTTTTGTTAGCGAGAGGGGGGAAGTAAGGGACAGGAGACGGGGGCAGCATCGTTAGCTAATTTGCATTTTGTTGTTGCCATTTAATGTGCTTATGAAACGAATTTGTTGTAACTTTGGCACTTGCGGCCTGCGACTGCCATTGCTTTTTACGATGCGAATGGCAATGCCAACCAATATATCCTAATGACACTTTATTGTCAGTCCAAGTATTCGTCACACTAAAGAACTCAAAAATAAAAAGGAACACAGGAAAGAATGCAAAGTGGGAGCTACGAGACCTTCGATTTCGTAGTCACCCCTAATTGCGATCGATGTAACCCCGAAAAAAAGATGAAATTCGCCTGCAAAAATTTGCCTTGCTTAGCTATAACTAATTTACCTAAAGAGCGAGCTGAGTTAACTGTTTAAGGGCTAAAAGGAGTATGCTGCTTTAAGCCAAGTCTTTGGCTGGCCAAGATGTGCCTTGTGCCTTTTCCTGCGACATTTCGACAGTTTTTGGCCGGCCAACAATGCATGTCTGTGCATGTCTGTGCATGTCTGACCCTGTCAATAGTTTTTGGGCCCGACTCTATTTAGTGCATATGCAATATTTAATGCATAGAATACACTCTGAAAAAAATTGGACGGAAATCGCATTCAAAATAAAATCGCTTAGCAAATGAGATGGACTTATAAAATAGGGTATACAAATTTGGTAAATGAATTCCTCCAGAAAACTAGAAACATTTTGTGGTTTTTTGAAATAATTTCGCAATTTGCGAAAAACAATTTCTTAAAATAAGAATCGATTTCTTTTATAAAAATGAATTTAAGTTGTATGCATTTATAAAGTAATTAAAATCTTCAAATGAAGAAAAGAAAATCACGTTTTGTTTGAAAGACGCAACCTTGTCTTTCAGATATACATATGTATATATTATCTGAGGTGCCTTTCGCAAGCAAAGTATGCCAATTATTTAAATAAATAAAAATTGGTATCAGATGAATAACAGGTTTTTAGCTAGTTCTTTTTAGGTTTAATTGCTTTCCAAAATAATCTCAAATTCACATGTTTTCGATGATGAATGTAACTGTCGATTTGCTCAAATTAATTTCGATTTTTTTCTCTGAGTGCAGGGATCGCAAAAGTGCGTTCAAGTCCAAAACTATTGTCAGCCCTGTCAGCAGCAGCAGCAGCAGGAGTAGCAGCAGGAGCTGGAGCAGGAGCATGAGCAGCAGTGGAAAGAGAGGTCTCATGTGCCTGTGGCGGCATTGTTTCGAGTCTCCTTGCCGCACTGCCCCGCCCCTGCCTCTGCTCGTCCTTAACCCGAGCGAGTTGCATGTGCATTTGGCTGACGTTGAGTGCTCCGACAGGCGACGTGTGCGAAAGGACAAAGTCGTCCTTTAGTCCTGTCGTCCACGCAACTCTGGTTGCGTCTTTATGGCTGAAAGCTTTTGTCGCTGCTACTGCTTTTGCCGTGCCACTAAACATGTCTACTCTTACTCTGGCTGTCTCTCTGTCCTTTTGGCGCGACTCCAAAATATAACTTAAGTTTCTGGTCAAATGAATTTGGCAAAGGTATCCAATGAAGCCAAGCATACATTTGGGAGTCGGAATTTATGCAAAACGTTGACAGCGGAAATGTTGTGTTTTTTTTTTGTCGCTTGTATTTATCTTTTTTGAGACCACATTTTGGCACATTAAGTGGCTTTTCTTGGGGAGCACAAACTTTGACTTGTTTTTGCTTTGTCACCTGTTTTTCCGTTTTATTTTATTTTGCCGTGCAAAGTTTTTTTTTATGATCTTGTCAACATTTTGGCTTGAGTGCATTTTTACGCACATGCCTGCCCTGCTTCACCCCTCCACCCCTGCCTTGCTGGGCCGTAAAATCGAAAAGTAATGCAATAAAATTCGCTTTCATTAAAAGCATTAAAATAGGTTTTTGACATGCCATAAAAATTGTTTTCACGTAAACGCAAAACACAAAAACTGCTGCTGCCACACTTTACTTATGGCAAGTGGGTGGACTGGAGTGGATAGGGGGGGTTGAGAGGGGGGCCGTGGCACAGTCTTGCCCAGAGTCTGGGGAGCTGCCATTGGCTGTTAGCATTCGCGTCTAAATGGGAATTTTATTGTTCTGGGATCTGTGGCAGACGCATTGCCATTAGCTCAAACACGGCGAAAGACGCTCACCTAACCGCTATAAAGTGTGTGTGTGTGTGTGTGCTGGTGTGTGTGCGCTGGTGTTTGTGGAATGCGATTTTCTTTCCTTAGGGAAAGCCACTCAGTTTTGCCATCTATATTATCTATTCCATCATAAAGGCATGTGTGCCAGCTCAAAATAACTAAGGGAATTCAGAGCATTCTCAGCTGTGTGTGTTTCCCAAAAAGGTCTGTCGTATATCAAGACAGGAATAATGAACTGGGCAAAACTGGGCTACGATCACACCTTGCCTCTCAAATACTAATGATTTGTCGAAAAGAAATGAGTTTTGGATTAGCTTGGACTGCACTAAGACTTCAAAATAACCGGATGAATCAAAAGTGTTCTTCATCTGCCAACAATTTGTACACTCAGAAAAAAATGGCAATGAAATTGAGGAAATCGCCAAACTCACTTTATTATACAGAAAAACTCACTTTATTATTTAGAAAGTTTAATTATATTTATATATACTTCGAATTAAAGAAAGAATATTTCGATTTCAAGCCGATTTTCATTGATACTTTTTTGGAATTGATTTCCTGGCAAAAGAAAATATTTCGGAGAAGAATAAGAAAAGTATTCTAATTTGAATTATTTTTCCATTTCTTTAAGAATTATTTCTAAAGTCTGCATAATTTTTACAAGTCTTGTGGCGTTATTAATTTTAGACCGATTTTCGTATTCTAAAGTCGATTTTTTGTCTGATTTTAGTATGAATTTTGCGACAGCTTTAAGCATTTTGTAAATTAGTTATGAATTTGGCTAAAGGCGAGCTGTAAATATGCCCATAAAGTACACAAAATGATGTGAAAGCACAAAAATACGCATTTGTTGTCTGACAAGCAATTAAAAACAGATTTTATAGGTAGTCCTGGTCGGAATATTTCTTTGCTTGGCTAATATTACGCCGGACAATTGGCAAATAAACGAAAATGGCCGCCAAATTGGCAATTGACAGAGCAAAGTGATGCAAAATCGAACGTGCATTATATTTTCAGCGTTATTAACTTGAAATTACCAGAGGGAGATAGGGAGAGAGGGGAAGAGAATTGCTGAACAAGCCGCAGAACGACATGTTATGAGGGGGGAGGGAGAAAGGCAGGCAAGGACAACCAATGAATGTGAAAAGGACAATGCCGATTTGGTCGTCACATCTTAATTGCTGCGACAGCTTGTGGCCAAAAATGCAGGTTTGTGTGGGTATCAGATATGTTGTTATACCCAGTAAAAATGGCCAAAAAGGGTAGCCTAAAGTTGTGCAAAAAACAGACTGAAATATACGTATACGAATAGAGAGAGTTCAAATTCGAAGTAACAGTTATCGTATCCGTATATCGATAAGTATCGATGAGCAATCATTCCTTAAAAAATCTCCGGGAATCTCTGAATGTGGTAAATTCAAATAATTCAGCAGTTCTAAATATTTTTCTATTACTTCTTTCAATTTAAATCTGTTGAATCTTGTGAACTGCATTCAGTCTACGATAAACGCTGGTATTAAACTAGTTTACAGGGTATAACACAGTCTGGCTTGTCGCTCTACTGCATCACTCTTACTTCTTGTTGGGCTTACGTTGAGTTATTTTCATGATGTAATAAATGAAATTAATTTTAATAATTGCAGCGATTTTCATTGGCGAATCGGCTCGTTCGTTCGCATTGACTCGTAAACAGCGCAAAAATATGACAAACATTTTTATTTAGGCCACTTATTTTATTTGGCAACAACACACTGATTGCGCCGACTCTATGAACATTATATATATGTGTATATTTATATATGTTTAATGATGACCATGAAAACTGCTTAATCGGAAGAATGAATATGAATATGAATATGAATATGAATAAGAGTAGGAATATGTGAAAGCACAGACCAGACTGGGTTCCACATAATAAGCACAAAAGCATAAATACGCTGGGCAAATGTGAAAAACTCTATCAAAATATCTCTGTGCAAATCCAAATGTTCCTTTCGTATTTATTTTTTCTCTTTTTTCTTTCTTTTTTTTTTTTTTGCACAAACAGCAGCATTTTTAATATAGCTGTCGTTTTGGTAGCTTTCGCCCTGCCCTCGCAAAGCTAGATTTTTATTGGTAATGGCAGCGACTATTTTTCGCATTTATAATATAGGGCCATATATTTTCATGAACACTAAATTATGAGAGTCGGCCAGCAGCTGAGTAGGCGCCTCTAACTGAAATTGATAAAACCAATTGCAAACATCTCTCGACATAAATATATACACACACATTATTTATACGTACTTTCCCCGTCTCTCATTAGAGTTTGAAAAATTTCAAAGTAAACGTGTTTGTTTTTGCGTTCAGCATGGAATTTCTATGTAAATTGTTGGGTTTCGTTGGCTACAATAAATTCGCAGGGGCATCCCAGCCAAAGGATACTTTTAGCTATACCATCAGGCACAAGTATCCCAAACGATTGGTCACCTACGATGCCGAGAAGTTGGGCGAACAAAGACTAATACGCAGTGCAGATCTAAGGCAGAGTCTGTTGTGTGCCATGCCACCGGTGTGTCGGAAAAAGGATGTGACGAGCAAATGCTGCCAAGCCGTTTATCCCCTCGATGACTTGACCAAGAACCTTTCGGCAAAGCTGGAGAAATGTGGCAAGGCGCTGCACAAATCGACATTGGAACGGCTCGGCTCGGACCACACAGGGAGCGACAGCCACTCTTCCAAGTGGGATGACCTCAAACCAATGCAGAAATTCTATTTCTTTTGGCAGGCGTTGACGGGTCACAAATTGCGTTCGACGCCCTACGCAAATTTCAAGCAGATCTTCACCAAGCGATATCTGAAGAATCGGCCACAGGTCAGTGAGCATCGTCTGCGTGTCTTGGTTCGTCGCTCCTGGCTCTGCATGAGCAAGAAGGATCGACTGCCATTTAACATACAGGCAGTTCTCTATTATGTCAGCATCGGGGATGTGGATCTCTTCGATCATTGTGCCATGCGAGTGCTCTTGAAACGCTGGCGCTGATGACCCTCACCGTTTGCTGGCCATTTGGCATTAAAGTGTTGTCTATGGAAAATTTTCCGATTTTTTCTTTCTTTGTGTGTCTTTTCATTTTCCAGTTGGCCAAGACATATTCTTCTTTTATATGAAACAGATGCTGTTGGTCTGGTTCTGGTTTATATGGGTATATGTGTTCTATTTTTGTGCAGACTTTCGGCAAAATTCGCATTTTCACTTTCAACTGTCTGTTGTGATGGCTGCGGTCCCTTCCTTGAATACCCCTCCTCACTCTCATCACTCTCCTCACTCGTTTGATATTTGCACTTGAAACCAAATTGGGGAAACTGGGGAAATGTTACAAATCGAGGCGCCAAAATTATAATGGATCTCAACTTATTTCGCGCACTTTTCAAGGTCAGCATTGACATGGCATTGAGCATTATACACTTGAAGAAAAATTTCAGGAAATTGTGCAATCAAATTGAAAATTATGAAAGAAAATTATGAATCAAAGCGCCAAAAATTTTGCCATCTAAAAATATTTAGATCTGACACTTATTTACGAACTAAAAACCGTCCACAAATTAAAAAAAAACTTAATAAAGCGTAAATAAGATTTAAAATAAAAATTAGTTAAATTAGTTATCACTTAAATAAAATTAAATACGCTTAGTATTATTATTATTTGTAATATTATTTTCCGTATCAATTTATTATAGTTAACATTATTAGATAAATCAAATTAAATCAGCTTAAATCATGAATGAAATTTTCTACATTTACAAAGAGCATCTGATTAATATTTTGCCGAGTGTAATATTCATATATTCAAATATATGCACATATATTACACATACGTTGTGGATTATAACGTATTTATTAACAAATAGCTCAACACTTGGCGAGATCATTATTGACATGGCATTGGGGCCTGAAGGACAACTCAATTAATTAGGTTCGATATATTTGGGGGAAAGATTTCAGCTGAATATCAACATGGGGCAATATGCGTTTCACAAATCCCGTCGGGGGCAATTTTGGTGGTCAATTTTGATGGCTCTCACTTCGCGGTTCAACCTTCGACTATTCAATTTGGCCATGCGCATAAATTAGCAATAAAAAGAACTCTGCACAGAAACAAGAACTATTTAAAATGTAATTTCGAGCCGCTTTTACGAGGGCAATGTTTAACTTTGGCTTGGACAGTATAGGAAAAAAATACAAATAAAAACAATAAATAAAATTGTAGCAAATCGAAGTTGGGCCTGAAAACCAGATCAGTCCTCGCAACATTATGCTAATAGAAATAATGGGCATGAGGGGTAGACACGGCTTGTCTGCGGCTGGTGTTGAGTTTTATTGAAAACGCCAGGGGGGTGTGTGGAAGCGGTGATGGAGGTGGTTGGACTTTCTACGTTTATGGCCAGCGAATTGTCAATTGACAACTTTTGGCGAGTCGCACATAAAACGAAATCAAATGGAAAACTAAAAAATAAAATAAAAATTTTAACTTAAGTTTGTCGAATTTTATTTACCCTTGCCGAATGAAGTCCATTTGATTGCAAAAAATTAATAACATATTGTTGTTTATAGCTGTTTACAGTGTGCATATATAATATAAAATATTGTAGTCCGATCTGGCCACCATAAATTAATATATGTATTGTGAAACTAAAATCAAAATTGTGAAAACTGGAAGAGTTATCATATTTAATTTTTAATAGTTGAGTGTATTATTTAAGTAAATACAAATTTTGTTGATTGAGTTTTGGATGTATTCTTTTATAATGATTATTACATATATAGTGATTTGGTCACCTACGAGATATATTGGCTACAGCAAATAAATATATTTAAAGACTGATGGAAAGAGTCCAATTAAAACTGAATAATTGCTGCTGAAACTGATATATACTGATACATATGATTATTGGACACAGAGAGATCTTTTTCTATGCGTTACATACTGCCTCACAATATTGTGGCACTCCCAGCAAGGGCATCCAGATCAAAATCGAAATCGAAATAGAAATAGAAATCAGCAATGACTTTGATTCGCCACGTTTCCCCATCTGTGCAACTAAATCGAAGTCGTGTGTGTGTGTGTGTGCGTGTGTGTGAGTGCGACTTGAAATTTATTGTTGTAGATATTGAGTTTAATAGTATGGTGGGCCCAAGTCCAAAGTCTGTCCGGATTTGCGCATTTTTAAGCGGCGAAATCGAAAAACAATTGGCATTCGCCAAATTCGCATGGCTGCCACTCTCAGCCTCAGCGCTCGGTTTTGAAGCGTCTGTGTCAAATGTAGCACTAAAACCCCTAACCCCCCTCCGAAAAAACCCCCCCAGCCAACCCTTCCAACACTCAAACCCCTTTTTTGTGTTGTGTTGTCGCTTTTTTTTATGGGCGAGAGTGTTGCGAAAAGATTTTGTTGTTTTGATATTCGGCAATTTTATTGCCTCGACCCAAGTTCGCACCTCAATTTGTCTTCGTAAATGTGAAAAATGTGGAAATTAGTTGGTGGTCCACAGCAGAATCCCACTCCCCGCCCTTCTCTCTCGTTCTCTGCTGCCACATTTCATCAATCACACGATGTGTCACACCTATCTGGGGGGCGTTTCGTATTCCTATTCGTATCAGTTGCAGCTACCAACAAACTGTGGCGAATTTCTAAAAAAAATCAAAAAAATCGAGAAAGAAAGGAGTGCGACTCGTGCCACGCCCCCTTGACTTGAGCAGAGTCTGCTGTTAATGGCGTGGCACACAGTGAAATTTGTGGCAAGCATATTCGCAGGCGTTTAGCCGAAACTCAAACAGCACATTTCACTATTTCAGAATCTTTATCGATGGGCTCAAGAGACAAGAAAAGAAAAGAAATAAGCGAAAAAAGTTTGTGTCACTTTGGCCACTTTTATGCAAAGTCGCTAAGCAAACACATAACGTAAAAATCAATGGCCAAGTCAATGGATATTGATATGGATGAGGATGTGGATGTGGATGAGCCACCCTGTAAATAGCGAACAGCTCTATCCTGGACACTGGAAGCTCTCTTTATTAACATAACAATAATTATGACTACGTTTTGGCTGCCCATTTGCCCAAAATGCTGAGATGTTGCGCAAACAACAAGAATTACAAATGGGATTCTGCAGCCATAAGCAAAACGCGCTCAATCACAATTGACATCCTGGCCAAAAGGAGGGGCGTGGGCCGGGGGAGGAGGATGACAATGGACGGCGGACGATGGACGACGGTCAGCGACCAACGGTCAGCAGTCGCCATCGACGCTATGCATCCGGTTGAATTGATTTCCAGCAACCAAATGGGATTCATTTTTTTTCTATTTTATTTTTTTTTTCTTATACTCTGTTCCCAAAGAACAACGTGGAGTGTGCGATAATAATATTTAAATTAGACTGCAAAATTCTCTTTGCCAAGCTGAAGTCATTGCTCAATAATTTCAGTTAGTTAATTTAAATCAAAAGTTAGCTGGTTGTAAATAAATTAATTATTTTCTCTTTACTTCTCTTAAGCTTAAATAAATTTGAAAAACAACAAAAAGAAAATATATAAAAAATAAAAAATAAATGGAATAATGGAATTGGAACGGATTGGAATTCAATTATAGAGAGTCAATTTTAGATTAGTAGAGCTAAAATATATATGTATATATACATTATTTTTGTGCAAAAGGCATATTCGAAATATGGGTTTGAATTTCTTCTTTTCACAGAACAAATTTCTTTGATTGGAAAGTAAAACGTGCTTTTTTTTTGGGCTTGATAATCAGAAAGCATTTCATTGGTTACTTTTTCAAATAAGGAATTTTATGCTTAATCTAATTAGCTTGTCAGGATTGACCAATTTTGATTTGTGTTCCTCAATTGTCAGCTGCAGCACAGAGTATGTTGCAGTCGACTTCTCTTGATTGTAATGCTCTCTATCCTTCTTTTTATGTAATGTGTGTTTGCTGAGGGGTGCGGAACATGTAAATAGCGCAGAGTAACTGTAACTGTAACTGTAGCTGTGACTGTAACTGTAGCTGTAACTGTAATTGTAACTGTGTGAGCCTCTTCCACGTAATTAACTTCAATTGAGTTTTTGGGGGCAAGCTGCCAGCGGGCTGTTTTTGGCTTGTTTGCAGCCGGACAAAAGGCGGCCTACAGCTCATTAGACCACCGACAGAGAGAGATAGAGACACAGAGAGAGAGAGAGAGAGAGAGAGGGATAGAGACAGAGAGAGGGAGAGAGTTCACATAAATTGCATTTAAAAGGAGGCAAATTGACAGGCGTGGAGATTTAAGATGACAGTTTAGCTTCGCCAGCAAATCCAATTTCCGAGCGTCACTTTTAAGACCAGCGGCTTCAAGGCTGTGGTTGCACGTACGCGCGCAACACTTTCAGCGCCCTCACACACATACACACACACACACACACTTACACACTGGGAACACAGGAACAGGGGCAGGATCAGGATCAGGTCATGTCGCGGTCATAAATACAACAATGCCCGCTGGCAGGAGCAAAGTTTGAGCTGAGTGTCGCCAGCGCCATAAATTTGAGCGCGCAAAAACTCACGGATTTATGTTGCAAGTACATGCGGCAGGCAGCAGATAGCAAACAGCGAGCGGAATATAGAGTAGAGAGCGGGAGGGGCTGGAGAGTATAGAGAGCTATGCTAGGCAAACGTAATCCACTTTAAAGTTTGTCGCCGCTTTCATTTGTGGCAAAATGAACACGAAACGCGGCCTCGGCCTCGGCCTCGCCAGTCATGTGATGCCAGCAGCTCCACATCCACAGCGGATATCCCTCAGCAACTGCCTCAGTTCGGCTTCTCAATACACACTGCTAACAAAAGTGGCAGGGTATATGGGCATTGTATATAGTCCATTCAGCGGACAGTTCAGCAGCAAAACTATAAACTTGCTACTTTTAGCATTTCTAGCATTTCGAAAAGGGTAACCCTGGTTTTTAGAAAAGCAAAGACAATTAACTGAGCAGATGTTGTCAGAAATGGTCTGGCGATTTTCTAAATTTCAGGTTGATTTTTTTGAGTGTATAGTAATAAATTTGTTGGGGCCACGACCCAGCTTGATCGGGCGGGTTCTTTGTAACAGTTTCCAGCTGCTATTACACTGGTAGCAGAGTATTATGCAGTCGGTTACTTGCGCCTGCAAAGTGCTCACTCTTTCTTTGGCTTCCTTTTGTGGCTTGGCAGCCATATGCAGAGTCTGCCTGACACGACTTCTTATCCAATTTGCATTTAACGCATTTTTGGCCAATTTCACAGAACCAACAAATCTGTGTTTCTACTTCCTGCTCCTGGCTCCCTTTCCCTTCCCATTCGCCTTCCCCTCCACTTCCCCTTCTCCTCTATCTTCTGCTGGTTTTACTTGCAAATCCCATTTAGTAGCTATTTGCATTTAATACTGATAACTGTCTGAGGAATTGAGATGCGCTCAGCTCGCCGCTGAAAATTAATAAAAGTGCCCAGGCCAAAAAGCAGCTGCCAGTTAGCCAGCAACCAAACCGAACCGAACCGAACCGAACCGCATGTAAAAATGTTCAATAAACGTCCGGTCCAAGTGCTGGCAGGCAAAGCCACAAACGCCTTCAATATGCCTGAAAATCTATCCCCAACCCCCCTCTGTTTCTCTTAGTCAATTTGGCATTTTTAGCTGTTTTTAGCAGCAGCTGACTTTGACAGCCAGCCCATCCTGAGCCCCCCGTTGGCCGTTAGTTAGTTAGTTTGCGGTTCGCTTCTCACTTTAGACAAAGCACCCTTCCGATGCACCAATTAAAAACGCAAAAATCTCGCCCGCACTATCTATCCATCCTCGCACCAACTGTACACTAAGAAAAAAATCTACCTTCATTTAGTGAATTGCGGGCAGCTTAACCTTTAATTTTAATTTTTCTGGATTTCATTGCTATTTTCAATTGACGAAGATTTTCTGAATTTCAAAACGTTTTTTTTTTTAAGTGTAAGCTGCAGTCGAGGCAGCCAATTTGATTACGTTCATTTATGGGTTTTTGGAAAGATATTTTTCTTAAATATTTTTCTAGTATTTCCATAAAATAAAATAAAATATTTCTAAAAAAAGATTAAATTGATTATTTTGATTTATTTTTCTACATTTTGCAACTACTTTTAAAAAGATATATACATATATCTAGTTTTCTGTGCGATTTTTATTCAAATGCGATTTTCTGAAATTCAGTTCGAGTTTTCTTTTTGAATTTATTTTTGTGTATATTTAGAAACTATTTCTAAAATCAATACACATCCTTCTAATTTCAGGGGCATTTTCATTTTGCGACAATTCTCTTAAATTCAGTTTGTATTTTATTCTGAGTGTAGATATCGCCGTAGCAGATATGCCAACAATCCGGCAGATGATCACCCCCGCCAAAGAAATAAAAAAACACTTTTGGAGCAGCTGCCCCGCCAAATGGGCCGATTGCCTGAACGAATGGGCGGATGGCTGAATGGAGTGGGTAGGTGGGAGGGAGGAGGGGGTGGAGTGACTTTTGACAGTGCCTAGGTATTAATTAGGTTGTTAATTTTGCATTTGGCGTGCGTCGTTCGCTTTCCCGTGAAAAATGCAGCGCCTGTAATGACGACACACGTGGCACGATGATAAATCTTGCGGCTTGTGCAACAGCAGCAAACACATGTCGCAGTTGCTCAGTGTCTGCATCTTGCCACTAGCCACCCTTCTCCACGTCCCCCCCCCTCTCCAACGACTCGGCACCTGTCTCAATTAAGCGTGCAAATCGCATCCATGTCAAATTTAAATACCGCACTCTAGAAATATCATACCCCGGATTTTGAATATCTTAAGGCGGTCGTCACGAGACGCAGCATTTGCATTAGGTTGCACTTATGTGCCACACACATGCACATATATATACACACATTTATATATGTATATATAACCAGCAGATTATTTTTGTAGTCGTTTTCAATACTGATTGCATTTGTTCTTTGAACACTTCTCAGGTTGATCATTTGCCAAGCAGCTTCTTTTACTTGTCACTTACCTTGGAATTTTGAAATTGAGTTTATGTCTACATGATCCTCTAAGTTGTCTTGAGTTGAATATGCAGATGCCAAGATTTAAATATATATTTTATGGAAGTTGATGTACAAGTGAGACCCAAGTCTAAAGTTTTTTCTACATGTGATCGGAACATTAAAACAAACCAAGCTGATTATTTAACCAGTTGCTAGTTTAAAATTTAATAAATTTCCCCGACATCAGTTTTGAAATATGTTTATATCACATTATAATTGTTGACCTAAAAAGAATTAGTAGTCGATAGGTAAACTTTTACACCTTAGGCATAGGTCAGACTGTTAAAATATTAAAAAGTTGTCGAAAGTGTAAGACGATGAGGCATGCTTAATTTATTATTTTACTTATTTGGTAGACATGCTGGAAGTCAGAAAAGTTTTAGTTCATTTGTAATAGATAGCTCTGACTGCTGAGGTCTGTGGACCCTCACGATTTTGGTATAATCTTACAGACGACGACAAAGTAATTAAGTATACATATGTTAGTAAACATTCACTGAAAACCTCAAATATAACAAGAAAGGATTGTAAATATTTAGTTTGATATTTATAACTTGTAGTAATTATTTATATTATATATATATGTATATATATTTTCTAAATCTAGGTCTTACAGAAATTGAATTGTGCGAATTTGAGGTATGGTTAAATCATTCACATATGTACATCAAATATTCAGAGTCTCTGTATGCTCAGTTTTGGCATAATTGCTTGCTTATTTGATATTTTATTATTTTTAAATATATATATATTTAACTGTTTATTTATTTGTATTTAAATATTTTGATAAGTTTGATGACAGATCAGACGTCTTCAGCATTTTGTTGGCACTTCAATTTCAATTGATGACCTGTCGAATAGTTTTCAATATTCCATCAGCGCCTCGCTAATGAAAATTAATCGTGGCCAAGTAAAATGCTAAAGAGTCGTGACGGGCCTCAATTGCCATTTTGATAAATAAATAACACAGTTTATGAATGTGGACTTGTCCAAAAAAAAAAAAGAGAGAGCCGAAGAAAGAAGAACACAAATTGAAGATGAGCTATGTAGAACACATGTTCACTTCGCAGCCCGTCTTTAAATCTGATGGAAATGCTGAGATGCCGTGGAAACTTAATGATCTGTGCCTAAATAGAGAGCCCGATATGACAAGTACAAAAATATTTATGGCAACAACAACAACGAGAATGACAGCTAGAGGGAGAACTACACTCAGCAAAAAATCGATGTGAATTTTAGAAATTCGTCACATTTTTGGTGCCAAGAGTAACTTCGCTTCTTGCTCAGAAAGTATATTTCTAAAAAACAGAGTTCTTCTTTTCTCAATTTCAGATTCAATTTTGGCATACTTGGAAATTATTTCTAATAGCTAGTTTTTAGGAGAATTTTCTAAAATTGAGCTCCTTTTTTTGTGAGTGTAAGCAACCCTCCGCCAGCAGCCTGCCGCCTGCCGCCCCTCTGATATCAAAGTTTTATCTGCGTTCGAATGCGAGGAAATTCGCACAAATCACGCAAAATTTTGCACACTTAACGTGAGGGTGTGCTCAGAGGGGTAGGGTTGGAGGGTTGGTGTGTGTGTGTGTGTGTGTGTGTGTGTGTGTTTGGAGTAGTAGTCAAGGCCAGTCGGTGTGTCGAGGGTGAGCTGATAACAGATAAGAACTTGCAGCCTAATGCACCGTGGCTTTTGTGATGGAGTTCGACGACAGTCGTCCTCAATTTTGCAACAATTTCCGTTTTCCTCTGCCGAAAATGGACAACAACAACAATAACAACAACAATAACAACAACAATAACAACAACAATAACAACAACAATAACAACAACAATAACAACAACAATAAGGGGGAATTGTGTCCAAAGTGGCAACATTTCAATTGGAAAACTCATAAATTTCGAGCGGCGTTTTCAAAATCGAACTGGGCACGGAAATGGGCACCATGCGTGTCCAATTATTGAAATACGACTTTAATTGAATTTCAATAAAATGTTTCAGCATTTTGCATTTCCTACTTTGTTCAGCGGGCATGCAAAACTGCAGAATGCCACCGGCTCATGTTTATTTATGGCAAATGTTTAAAATGTTGCTCTTGTTGTTGTTGTTACTGTTGTTGTTGTTGTTGCAATTGCAATTGTTTTAATTCGGCATTGTTTTATTATTTGCCAAAGCCATTTACCACGCCGGTTACCACAGCGTCCCGCCAAATTCTATATTCGCATATAAAGCACCGTTTTCCATTCAGCCATGCTTTCAAAATTGTTGTTTAGAATATGTGATAAGTACACGCAGAGAAAACAGGCATAACCAATTGCCTTGAAAATGGCAAAGGTTATTCTTACTTATAAGTGTAAGAAATAAATAAATTCAACCATTTAAGTGGCTCTCAAGCTAACCTAAATTTAAGTGTATCTTAATCTATTTAAGTGAAGTTATTTGTTGGGCTGGGACAGTCCTAATAGAGGATTAGTTAAAATTTGAGTGCAGAATTATACTGGAAATACAAAATAGCTGTTGCTTTTGAAAAACGGATAATTTTTGACAAACTTCTTTTAGTGGATTATAAATGGTAGAATTTCTACTTGAATATCGAGCCAGAATTGCGTTTTCAACTTTAAATGTTGTATTAATTTGGAAGCCAAAACATAATCAAAAATAAGTCAATTTTGGAAAAGAGATTTAATTTGATTGGAACCGTTGTCGGAAGGTCTGTATTTAGCAATAGAATATTATTATTATTCTACTTTCAAAGTAGTATTAATCTAGATCCCAAACTATAATTAAAAAGCCCTAGTCCAATAATCTGATTCGATTTCCAACATTTATGGCATAGAAAACGAGTCAGAAACGTATTTTCAAGTTTAAATGTAGAATTAATTCTGAAAATCGAACCACTTTTGACAAGTTTTGGCATTGGAAAGATTTTACACCCCTACAAGCACTTCAAAATAATAAATTTCAAAAGAATTTCCATTTAAAATTAATTTGGAGGACAAAATACAATTAAAAAACCCTGGTTTGAACCGTTCATAGAAGCACATTTAGGGTGTAGAATTTTTAAATTTTAAGTGCAGTAATAATCCGGAGATCAATCCAAGCTCAAAAAGTGCTGGTTTTTGAAAACCTGATGACTTTTGCCAAAGTTGCAAACATTTTTTGTGGGTATAAATTTTAACATGGAAATTGAAACAGGATGTTCACATAAGTATTATATTTTGTGTTTGCAAATTAGTATTATAGTATTATAGACATTACTTTTGCAAATCGATTAGGGTTTACAAATTTTAAGGTAGTCTGAAATCTTGAGCAGTACCTAAATTTACCGTTTTCTCATGTTACAATTTGGTTTGTTGCTGCTGACAGCCTTTGTGTAGGTGCAAGAATTCAAAGTTTCCCAGAGACTATCTTCTGTTAATTCAGGCTGCAATTTTCTTGCAGTGTATGCATTTTACAATGTATAAAATGGAACTGTTCCGCTATTTGTCTACCCATCGAACCTGATGTCGTTTGCAATTGATTTATAGCGGCGATATCATCAATGGTTTCAGCTGCACACCTCCCTCCCACCCCACCCCCCGCTGATTTATGACGATCTGGCAGCATTAGTAGAGAACACAAAAGGTGGCATCAGGTCCAAATGTCCAAATGTCCGCGCACAGTTCAATGCACCAGCAATAAAACTAAAATAAAGTAAATGCGCATTAGAAATAATCAAAATAATAATAAAATAATAAAATGCCTCCTTTTTTTTGCTTATTTCGAAAAGAAGTCAGCCAGCTGCAAAGTGCCAGAGTTGCCACCCGCAGCGCAGGGCGTTGCCTGTGTCAGTGTCTCTCTCTCTCTCTCTCTCTTTCTCTCTGTGGATTTCACGGCAACAGCAAGGACAACAAGGACAATAAGGACAACAATGGCGCATCGATGATTGAAGGTAGGAAGTTGGTTGTTGGTTGTTGGCAGGTCGAATAACGCTTTTTTCTGGATGGGGGGTTGAATTGACTGGAAACCGTTTGGCAAAAGGGTTTCGCAATGGTGGTGGGGTAGAAAGGGGATCGAGGGGTGGGGAGGTGGCATGCCCCGTGAGTGACAGCGGCGCATGGCAAAAGTCACATGGCCTGGCAGATTAGTTACACCTTTTGCACACACACATCTTGTAGGTTGGCATCTAGGTGGAATTCGTTGACATTGTTGCTGCCCGTTGAACTGTGAGTGCCACACACACACACTCACACACGCTGAATGCATTTGCCGGTCATGCAACCAAAGAGAGAGACAGACAGACAGAGAGAGAGGGAGTGTAATTGTGTGCGACTTGATTCATACCTCGATTGTGCAGAGATTAGCGCTAATGGCGAGGGCTGTTCACAATATGTGGGATATTCATATATATGTACACTTAGAAAAAAATTCCAATTAAAAAAAATGACAAGGGTAGCTGAATTTATTATAAAACATATATTTTCAAAACTCAGCGCATTTTCAGTGTATTTTCAAATATTAGTTTCATTTTTTAATAACCAAGGTTTTTCTTTGCTTAATTCCAGCGTGGAATTCTCTAAAATTAAAAAATATCTATAATTCCCAGGTGATTTTTTCTGTATGCAGTATTTTTACATTAGCTTTACTGTTATTTATATTATTTTTATTAGACATTAGTATTTTAATATTTAAAATCTTAGATAGTTTATCTAATTCAATACTAAACTGATTTAAATATACTTTGAACTCGCGACAACTAAGCAATTATTACTTTTATAGTTTCTATAAAGTATTTCTTTGTTTTCGTCTACTTCAACGTTACTAATAAAGAATTTTTTCTAAGAAAAGCGATTTTCATTTATAATTCTTACAATTCTACATTTTCTACATTTCGGGGCAATCTTTTCTCTGAATGCATATACGTATATGTATATGGGATATGTGAGTTGAAACCTTTCAGCATAATTGAATTTGGCCATTTTGCTGTGGCTGCTGCTGCTGCTGCTGCTGCTGCTGCTGCTGCTTCTGCTGCTTTCACTTTCACCTACTTAAGTCTGAGCGAAAAAAAGAAAAAAAAAGAGAAAAAAAATGTCACTGATAAGTAAACCAAATATTAGCCAAGTGAAGCTCGTTTTTGGGGACAAGAGACAAATGCTGAGCGTGTCAACAGTTCATCGGGGCGTCAATTACTTTGCATAAGCCAACTTGCCAGCTAATACAGCTAATGAATTTTAAGTGTTACCAAAGCAGCCCAAAAGAAATGGGCCCCCCGCGAGCGAAACGTGTGCGTATGACTTAATCTGGTCTCGGCCCGCTTAGAAGGAAAAGAAGACACCAGACCCCGGACTCCGGACTCCCGGCCGCGGACCCAGGCCAAGACGAAGACCAAGTCCGAGACGCATTTGGGATATGTGTATTTATGGAAGGCCTAGCACGCTTGATATTATCCGCTTATTTATTGCCGTCGTTAACATATCTTAGCCCACTGGAGTTTATCTTCTATGTGTGTGTTTTTCTCCCAAAATGATGTTTGGTGGGGCAGGGGGGGGAGTGGAGATGTGTGCTCATCTTGTGGCTGAAAGTTAAATGAGCCAAGCTCTGTTCTCATTCTAAGTGATATTGTTTAGTTTTTGCACGATTTCTAATTTACTGTTGCAAGTGAAAGCTGCTTTTGGGGGCAACAACAATTGCGTTGTTTTCGCTACGTGACAAATTTTGCAGATTTTAAGTGAATTAAAAACTATATAGTGCTGGGGGTATTTGTTTTAAGCAGTGGGGCCATTAAACTGATTTAGAACTGCTTTCAATTTCAGCTGTCCAGCCTAAACTATTCTCGTCTCAATCAATAATGAAGTTTGCCCAAAATAAATGCCGTCACATTAGAGTCCAAGCCCAAGCCCAGACCCAAGCAAAAACCCCCAAAACATATTTAGAAAACCATTTGCCCAGGCCAAAATGAAGAGCCTAAGCGAAATGAAGGCAAGCCGTAATTGGCTTTTTCCCCATTGAAACCTACAGGTTCAAGTTGAGGCTCAGCGCGTTGAAAGATAATGATTAATTGTCAATTTGGCAACTGCACTCAGAGAAAAATCCACCTGAAATTTTAGAAATTTCTAAATAGAATTAAAACTCTCTTAAATAAGTAGAAAGGCTTGAAACATAAAAAAGAGACTTGAAAATTATATAGTTTTTCTCTTATTAGAAATATTTCCTAAATTGGAGAAAACATTTTTCTTAAATTTGGAAATGGTTGACATAAATCGACAATCCCAAAAATATGCCGTCTATTATCTATTTATTTTTTGTTAATAATTTAATATAAGTACAATAAAATGAATATGAGAATTTTTAGAGAAAATAACTCCGTTGAAATTAAAAATATCTTTTCTAATTTTGGAAAAATTCCACCCTGATTTTTAAATAGTCACAACCTTAATTTTTTTTAGAAATTTGCTTGTTAACTAATAATGTGCATTTTTTTGAGTGTATAACACATGGCCAGCAGTTACCTTAAAAGCCCGGCAACAACCGGAAGCATCTCTCGTCTCTTATCAGCAGCCAGCTCAGTTGGCCGAGTTGGACATGGAGCAGACATAGATGTCCATCTGAGCGCCGACTGCCTGACTGAGTGACTGACTGACATGTAGAAATAAATGTACTAGAAAATTACCAACTTATGTAATCTTGGTTAGCATCATTTATCAAGTGGACGTTGTGCAATTTTTCTTACTTTTGCGGGTCGACAGGACGACGACGACATCAAGAAGTCAACGCTCCGAGGTCTGACGATACCGGTGACTGTGACATGTGTGGGCCGTCCCACAGGAAATTGGCATTTGATGTGGTCTCCACGGTTATTTGTCATACCTTGTCCTAATTCCGAGAGAGACACGCCCAGCTAATTGAAAAAACACGAAAATGTGGAAATTGTGTTGTTTGTTTTGCTTTTGCTGTTTTGGCTAATGTCAGATACGAAAATAAAAATAAGCTAAACAAATGTGAATAACTTCAAAATTATGAGTCTCCAAATTAACAGTTTATTGTGCATTGAATACGAGTTATTAGATAAATTGACGTTCTGTGTATGTCCGTCTGTCCGTGCTTGTGGTGGAAAATGCGTTCAGGAATCGTATGCTGATTATGAGTAACACGCCCCTGCGAACCTCATTCAATTCAAAAGAGGACTACAGCATCACACTTGACATCCTTCGAAAGGAGTTCGACGAGCGTTGGCATAACCAGGATCCGTCACCCTACACCAATCTCGAGGGATACTCACAGCGCGCAATCCTTGGCAATGGCAGCTTTGGCACTGTCGTAAGTTCTCTTAAAGGATCCTAAAATATCCTCTCTGTATCTCTTTTTATCCAGTTGCTTGTTAGGGAGAAGAAAGGCAAAAATTATTATGCGGCCAAGATGATGAACAAGGACAATTTGGTGCGACTCAAACAGGTCGGACACGTTCACAACGAGAAGATGGTGCTGAGCTCTGTACGATTTCCATTTCTGGTCCATTTAATCGATTCCTCCAAGGACTTTGACTATCTGTATCTCATCCTGCCGTTTATCAATGGAGGCGAACTATTCACCTATCATCGCAAGTGAGTGCACTCAGTAAAAGAATCGACACTCAATTTTAGAAAATCGCAGTAAGATTAAAATCGCCCTGAAAAAAAATGAGATAGTTTTCCTTTTTCCAATCACAAAAACAGGCTTTTTTATTTGTAGGTAATAGAGTTAAAATCCACCCTGAAAATAAGACAAATTTTTTTTTTTTATTTAAGAAAATGTACCTTGAATTTACGAAAAGATAAGCCCTGATTTCTAGAATTATACGTTTTTGAATTATAATTATAAGTTGAGTCACGCTTGACTCCATGAGACTGGCGATTTTCCAAAATTTAGGTAAATTTTTTCTCTGAATGTGGTTAACCGTTATTGGTTCGTCGCCTTATTATTCACAATATTATTCGTATTATTCGTTCTGTTCCAAAGAGTGCACAAGTTCAATGAGAAACAGTCCCGATTCTACGGCGTTCAAGTGCTGCTCGCTCTTGAGTATCTGCATCACATGGATCTCATGTATCGCGACCTCAAGCCTGAGAACATATTGATGGATGCTCGTGGCTACATCAAGCTAACAGATTTTGGATTTACCAAGGTGCTAAATAGAAGCAAACATCATCTATATAAAATGTTAGATATTTTTAGAATTTATTTAACTTTCTGTATGTCCTTTCTGGCAGCGTGTTGAGGGTCGAACTTCGACACTTTGTGGCACTCCCGAGTATTTGGCACCCGAGATCATTCAGCTGAAACCCTATAGTAGATGTGTGGATTGGTGGGCATTTGGTATACTCCTCTATGAATTTGTCGCTGGCCACTCGCCGTTCTCGATACACAGTCAAGACGTCATCGTGATGTATTCGAAAATCTGTCTGGCCGATTATCGAGTACCATCATCGTTTACGTGCCATCTGAAACATCTGGTTGACTCTCTGTTGCAGGTGGACTCCTCAAAGCGGTAAGCAGCCCTCGCTCTCAAACATAAAAAGGATCATAATTTGAAGCACGCTTCTTTTAGTTTAGGTAACTCACCGGAGGGCTCCGCAGACATAAAGAGTCATCCCTGGTTTCAGGGCGTCGATTGGTATGCGATGCTCAATCAGGAAATAGCGCCACCCTACACACCGACTGTATCCAATATTGAAGATCTATCAAATTTTGAAAATTTTGAGCCTAGATCCAAATTGAAGTCCAAAATAAATCGCCATCCCGACTTGTTTACTAATTTTTAAACGTTGCTCAACAAACTTTTTATTCTTTAAAAAAACCCCAAAAAAAACAGGAAAACTACTCTAGAGCAGAGAGTACTTTCGTCTATGTATAGATTAGTCTAAAAATAACGCTGAAGTGCTTAAGATTTACATACTTCGCTCTCAGAATCTACTTGGAAATCGATATAAATCGAATTGGTTTTCAACTTATTAAAAATAAGCCTAAAGCTGCAGATTTGTTGGCTTTCAATAAGCGTAAGAGTTGGCATCGAAATCGATATTTATCGACTCCGTGCGAAAACGGAAATTAGCACACGATTACCGTTCCTTTCGTGTAAAGAGAAGAACGCTCACCATTGCCTATATTTCCATTTATTGAGCACAAGGTGCGCAGTGGAAAAAGAGGATTAGGAAACATGTTGCCCAGGTGTTGATTATCAAATATAACTAAGTATTTGACTTCTTTGTTATAGATAGTTGTAGTAAAAATTCGAAATTTTTTGAGACTTGAATAGATCGTTCGTAATGGGTCGACAATCCACTGGAGATCCGCAGTTCTTTAGTGCCAAGATCGAATATGCCGTTGTACTCGACAAAATGAAGGACGAGTTTAACAAAAAGTACAGCCGCAATACACCGTCGCCGAGCTGTGGTCTCGATAACTTTCTAGTTAAAGCGACCCTCGGCTCCGGCTCCTTTGGCAAGGTGCAATTGGTCAAGGAACTGGAGAGTGAGAATTTCTATGCCTCCAAGCAGTTGAGCAAAGAGCAGATAGTCAAAACCAAACAGATCTCCCATGTGATGAGCGAGAAACGAGTTCTCAATTCGATACGATTCCCATTCACGGTGCATCTGATCTCCTCGTTCAAGGATACGGATAGTCTATATTTGATTTTACCCCTCATTTTGGGTGGCGAATTGTTTACCTATCATCGCAAGTGAGTAGTGCGCTTATCGATAGCTATTGCTATCGATGTGTTATCTGTTATCTGTTTTCCATAGGGTTCGCAAATTTGGCGAGAAACAAGCTCGCTTCTATGCGGCTCAGGTTTTTTTGGCTCTGGAATATCTGCATCATTGCAGCCTGCTCTATCGCGATCTGAAGCCCGAGAATATTATGATGGACAAGAATGGATATATTAAGGTTACCGATTTTGGATTTGCAAAGGTTCTGCAGGTGAGCTACAACGTCTCGATTACGATTCTAAAATTGGGTTTTTTCTTCACTCCATTTAGAAAGTGGAAACACGCACAATGACCCTGTGCGGCACACCCGAATATCTGCCCCCCGAGATAATACAGTCGAAACCCTACGGCACCAGCGTCGACTGGTGGGCATTTGGAGTCCTCATCTATGAGTTTGTTGCCGGTCACTCGCCGTTCTCATCCCACAATCGTGACGTCATGGTAATGTACAACAGGATCTGTGAGGCGGACTACAAGCTGCCCGGCTCATTCAGCAGCGCCTTGCGTCACCTCGTCGATCATCTCCTGCAAGTGGATCTCTCCAAGCGGCAAGTCATTAATACACTCTCACAAAAATTGCCACGAATTGTAGGAATTCGCCTTAAAGCGAGCAAGTTTTTAGAAATCATTTCTAACTAGAAAAAAACATTTTTCTTTAAAATTGAAATTCTTGTATCCAGAAAAAAAAATCGATCTTAAATTTTAAAAATCGCTCTTTCAGAGTTGAACACTAATTAATCTCAATAGCTAATGAGTTTGATCTATTGCACAGCTTTGGCAATCTGATTGGTGGCACCAAGGACATCAAGGATCACGAGTGGTTCAAGGATGTCGATTGGATAACACTGCTAAATCAGACGATACAGGCACCCTACATACCGTCCATCTCAAATGCCGAAGACATATCCAACTTTGAAAAGCAGTCCGAGGGTAAACGTAAGCCAAAGGCAAAAACCGTGCGGCATGAGGAAGCCTTTGCTGATTTCTAGAACCACACACAACACACACAAAAACACACACACATACACACACACACACCACAAAATCATATTCGTCTGTCTCCTTTTTGCCAAATTAATAAAATTGTATTGAATGCAGCAATGCGTCGCATTGACAGGACTTGATTACGATAAGAACTAGAAACTATCTTATTTAGCGGAGAAGGTTTTCAAACAAGCTTCTTTATTATTATTAAAAACTGAAGAATCTAGCTTAAGGAGCGATTAAAGCATGGCTACTGTGGCCATAAATTATATTTTGTATGTTATTTGCATGTTTTTGATAAGATTAAATAATGAGTTGAGATTTTGCTGAGCATGTCTCGGGTGGATCATGGAAATTAAATGCTTTTATTTTAATTAAAATACACAGGCGAAATTTAAATATTAAACTTGTGCAAAATATGTTAATGTTATATAATTCATTCATTAATATAAATTAAACGAAAATAAATAAAAATAAGTAAATAAATATATACATAAATATACCCAATTGTAAATTACCATCTATGTTCCTGGAGATATTTTGTGTGCTTGTTGTTTTTGACACCCACTCATTCCCTAGCTCCCTCACTCCCTCACTCCCTACCTCCCTCGCTCTCTCCCTCCCATCACCCTGGGCACCTCCCCCCACCTATCAGTTGTCATTCCACATGTGTTTATTAGATTTTCACGCCGCAAATGTCAAACGTCACCCCTCCATTCGAGGGTCGGGGTAGTTTCGAAATTGTACTTGTTTCGGCTTAGTTTTTCTGGGAAAGCAGCTGGCGCACGATTGAAAATTCTAGCGATTTCCCACACTTGTTGCGGCACATTTTTAATTCGACGAACTTAACTTGTAATTAGACTTGAAGCAGCACACATAAATCACGAAGACTCGGCGTGACGCTTTGTTGAGAATACCATCAGGCAAATGTTTGTCTTTGATGCAATTGGATGGATTTATGGCCCACTTGGATTATTTATGTGGCCCATCCCTGACCCCATCCCAACTAGTGGGTGTACTTCAGCTGGAGGCAGGGGCATTCACTCTAAGAGATGTTTTTCTATCTAACAACCAAACTGATCGTTTTTGAAAATAAATTCATAATTTGCGTAGCTGTCAAATTATTATTGCAGCGAATCCAAATAATTATTTATTATTATTCAATTTCTCTCTCCAGTTGTCTCTTAATATAAGGCAAATATTATAATCTTAACACAAGGTGAATTCATACCCACTTAACTCTCCGCTTCCACGGCTTCCCCTGAGTACACTGTCCAAAAAGCGAAAGACACTCACTTTTTATTCATCTCGCAACTTTTTTTGCTTGGAAATTACATTAAACATTGTTTAAGCAAGTTGACGACGAGAAGAAAAAAAAAGTGAAATACAAAACATACATAAGAAAAACCGTTATAAATCTTTTATACCTTTTATACCGTATTTTGCATATCTGGCAACATTGATTTATATGCACGACTTAATAAAAATAGAGCGATGCCCAGACAAAAATAATATAAAAAAATAAGTCAGAACAGCTTTTCGCAGGATAGCTGAATATTATATACCCTTGTGGAAGCAAGATTAATTGCCGACAGTTATATTTTACTACAAATTAGAGTATGTACAAAATATGTGTTCTTTTATCATGTAGATCTTATATTTATAAAAGTAAAATTAAATAAAGTAAGCTAAATAATACAAGAACTCATTTTTGGACTGATTGTTCCATTGGCAGCTACATTACTACTATAGTAGTAGTAGTAATAGCTCAGTGAATTTTTGTTGAAAAGTGAGGAACTTTTTAAGAAAACTATTAAGTTAGTTTTTTAGGACATTTATAAAAACAAGAATGATTTTCGTACAGTAATTGTTAAGCAAAAACACGAACTTATCTTTAAGCCGATCGTTCCTATTTCAGCTATATGATAATGATAATAATGATGGCAAGATTCATCAAAATAGTTTTAAAGCACAGTTAATTCTGCTTAAATACATCAAATAGACTCGACTATTAATTCTGATCAAAAATACAAATTCCTTACAGGGTCGCAGATGTCTCCTTCAATTCGTTACAAGTTGCAAGACAAAATGAAAATACCCTTCAATAGGGTGTACAAAAAAAACTCGACGCCAGGCTGGCCCAAAAATACCTTAGCGAAGCGCCAGCGAGAAGGACTCCATTGTCCTTTGTCCAGTGGCTAACAAAACAAAGACTCCCGCAAAAGAAAAGAAAGCAAAATACACAACAAAAAAAGAAAAAGCAAAAAGAAAGCAAACTGTGAGCAAAAAAAAGTTATGATTATCATAATTTTTGTTACGTGAGTTTTCATGTGGAAAAGATGAAACATCATCGTCTGCTGCCGGCGACGAGGAGAGCAGAGAAATGGACCGGAGAGGGGTGGGGAGGGGAGTGGAGAGTTCTCTGGGCCACTTTGGGGTGGCAGTCGTCATCACTGTAATCATGGCACGCATTTTACTCCTGTTTTTACCTCTGGCTTTTGGCGCCCGGCAGCCTGGCGCCATTCACTCCCCAAACCCCCTCAGACAATACATTCTACTTCTTCGTCAGACACAATTTGAGTGTGTGTTGTGTTGTGTGTGTGTGTGTGTGTGTGTGTGTGTGTGTGTGTGTTTCGCTGTTGTGCTTTGGTTTCGCTTTTTGCGTAGAACCTTGGCACCTTGGCTAAATGGCCAAAAGAAGTTATCATGCATTCTAATGAGACCATTTTAATTGCAGACCATTGACCACTTGAGGAGCGCCTGTCAGCATTCGCCAGGGCTGCTGCCGGGATTCGACAGGATTCGCCAGGACTCTGACTACTGCCACGTGTCGGATGCTTCGCTCTCGCTTGAGTAGCCTGAGAATTGATGGAACTGCGAGACGAGTCAACAAAGCAACAACGACGCACAACGCAATACACTCAGAAAAATAATGGCTTGCAGCTTAGAGTATCGCAGAGGTAGTGAATTCAGTATATATGTATGTGGAACATATGTATATCTAAAAAATAAAATATATATAAAATCATATAAATTCTCGCTGAATTTTACAAAATAAATGTTCTAAAAATAATAAAAATAAGAAAAACAATGTCTTAAAATTAGAAAATTGCTTTCGTTATTTTTAAAACTGTTTCCAATTATTTAGAACATGATTCTGAAAACATGGAAGACATGGAAATAAGTGATGAAGTAAAAAAAATAGGAAACAATTATTTTAAATCAGAAAGGAGTTTTACTAACTAACTACTAACTGTAAATAAAATACATTTTAGAAATTTATTTCTTAATAATTTTAAAATTCGAAAAAAAATATAAAAAATATAAAAAATTTTTTCAAATTAGAAGGAACTGTTTTTAAAGAACTGTTTCTATTATTATAAAAAAATTTTAAAGAGGAGAAACAGAATGCAGTTTCGAAATTTATTCATTATAACTGCACATTGTTCTAAAAAGTGGAAAAGTCTAAAAAAAAAAAAAATGGTAATTTTTATTGTTAATCTATTATTATAAAAAATTATTGATTAATTATTAAAAGTATTTCTTGTGTGGACCAAACACTTGGTAGACATTTATTTCTCGCCAATAGAAAATATTTCCAAAAAATAACAAAATTTCTTTCGAAATCGGCGACATTTTTTTTCGTACATTTCAAAATGATTTCTAAAAACCATCATATTTTTCGAATGTTTTTTTGCAGAGTGTAGTAACACCGTCAACCCCCGAGCTGAAGCCGTTGGCTCAAAGCGAATGCATTGACAAATTTGCTGCACGGAAATTAGCGATGCCCAGCTTCAGATACATTTCATATTACAGACAGACAATTGAATGCTGAGGGTTGATCTTCCTTCACAGACCCACCGTTGTTGTTGTTGTTGTTGTTGTTGTTGTTGTTAGTCAGCGAGAGTAAGCGAATTAATTGTTGTTTTGATTGCACAGCAAATGGACGCAACTCAAGTGCCTGGGAAAATCATAAGCAGGAAAGCAGAGCTCGTTTTGGTTTTCATTTTGGGAAAATTGAAATTCTGGTTTATTGAAAAATGCACGGGCTGAAATTCGTGGCGTAACTTAGGGGCTAGTTGTAAATGGCGATAAATACTACGATTGCTCCAGTTCCACCTCAACGGAGACGGGCGGCAGATCGTCTTTGAATTCTGGCGCATAAATTTTGCCGGAGGCGAGCACAAATTTATTTTTGCAGTCCACCACAAAATAGGCAAACGGACGGTTCACATCGAAACGCTCAACGCCCTCCGGTTCCGGTTCCGGTTCGGGCACAGGCAATACGGAGAGTGGGGAACGTGCCTGCGTTGTGGCCGCTGTCAGCGAGTTGGCACTACTGCCACCCTCATCCACCCGCACATTGACAAACTGAACAATCTCATCGATGTGCAGATCCTCATCTTCGGAGAGCAGACCCAGCTGTGCCTCACCCCTCGAGAAGATGCGTTTGAGTCCCAAGTGCTTCAGCATGGACTCGGAGCGGGAAGTTTCCTCCACCTGGAATTTGGGCAGCGTCACATGCAACTGCCTCAGCTCCAGATGCTCGTTGGCGAACCTGTAATCACTGGGTTGGAGTTGGGCGATGACCTCGCTGAGACCCTCCGCCTCATTGGGCAGCACAATGCACAAACTGTACTGGGCATTCTCGTAGGGCAGCGCCAGGAGACGTGCCTTCAGATGAGGCAGCTCGGCCACATTAAACTTGCCCTGGGCATGCATCATGGGCGTCTTCATGGCATCCTCGCTGGTCATGAAGAAGAACTCATCGCTGCCATCGCGCAACTGATAAAATGGCTGTGCCCAGCTGCCCCTGTAGTAGAGGCCATTGAAGAGCAGCATCTTCGACTTGGAGTCAACGGCGCGACCAGTTATGGAATTGGCACTCAGCGCGGAGGCAATGTCATCCTGCCGGAACAAACTGCGTGCTCCATATGCCTGTGGAAAAAGCAGAGGGAGCATGTGAATGGCATACACAACAAATACACTCTGGAAAAATTCGATGTGAGATTTAAAAATTCGACAAGTATAACTCAACTTAATAGTCAGTAAGTAAATTACTAAAATTCAGAGTTGTGGCTTTCTAAACTCTATTTGCATTTCTTTATTTCATAGTGGATTCTTCTAAAATTTTGAAATATTGTCAAATTTCCAGGTGTTTTTTCTCTGCGCGTGCACAAGAATATTTTTACGTTACTTACATTTTTATTAAAATTTATAACTTCCCACTGTGCTACCCATCCTCTAAGGTAGATGACCCTTGGCGTAGCATCCTAGGGATGCATGTCATGTCATGTACAAAGACATAGAAGCCCGCAACCAAACAAAGATTCTAGCGGAAGGGGCACAATCTGATGGGTCGCAGTGCAGGTACCCCAATTTTCAAAATAAGGCAGATGACAGCTAAGCTCTAATATAATATGTCGAGCCAGTAAATAAAATTGATTCTAAAAATCAGAGTTTTCCGTCTACTAATTTTAGGATACATTTTCTAAAATTTAGAAAACATAATTAATAATTTTCATAGTTTTTTTTTCCTGTTTTCTTACATGTATATATAACAACTAATTATATAATTAATTATTTAATTAATTAACATTATATTATTATTTAAAGATTTTAAATTTTAGACAGAATATAAACCCAAATAATGTAATTTGGAAAATTGCCTCTTGAGCAGACAATATCTGAACTCTAAATAAAAAAAAAATTTAAATTCTTGTATCTAAATTTTATAAATGCATTTTTTTGGATTTCTACTTTTTAGAAATGCATTTCTCAATTAAATAATATCTAAAAAAAATGTATTTGAGTTTGTCGATTTAGGGCAAGCTTATTTTTAGGAAACTGTTTCTAACATTTGGCAACTATTTCTTAAAACAAGTTAAACTTGCTAGTTTTCAGGGCGATTTATTAAAATTCATAGAAATTGTTCTTTGGGCGATTTTCTAATACTTTTATTTTAAGGAGATTTTCTAAAAATGTACATTGAACATGTTCTTACATTTTTCAAAAAAATGCTGTGCAAAAATCAAGACTTACCCTCGCCACGTTGCTGAGATGAGACTCGAGTGCAATCATAATCTCATCGGCACCCTCCTTGACCATCGACTTGACGGCCGTTTCCAGTTTCTGTAGGGGCAGACGCACCTTCTCGGGCTCACCATCCGACACCTGGTCATCAGTGCTGAGCTGTTTGTGCATCTTCTCATCCTCCTGCACCGTTTCGTTCTCCTCCACGTTGGGTTGCTGTTCGCTGCCACTGCGCTTAGCTGGCAACTTGATGTCAACATCGGAATCATCACTGGTCACTACTAAAGTATCGTCTGGAATTACTGGTTTTTCTGTACCGGTAACTGCAGCTTCTGTTGCCAACTGGGCCTCGGCTAGAGCAACTGGTTTTTCCACATACTGCTTGTCATCCACATCACGATCGAACTTGGATACCTCCTTGTCCAACAGTTCCTCGCCATAATTATCACTGGTGACCAGCGGAGCATCGTCGTCATCCAGCTTGATGCGCTTGAGTGTCTCAAAACCGATGACATCTTTACCATTGCTGCTCTTATTGTTCGCATCCAATTGGAGCGATGTGTTCGGCTCACTCCAATCGTAATCCTGCCTGCTGATATCCTTCACCTCGACGTAGTAGTAGCTCTGCAGCAGCTGCTTGTAATCCTCACGCACACTATTGTTGCGATAGACATAGAACCAGGTCTGGAACGAGGGCAATGACACAACCGAATCTCGATTCTGATAGCTGGCGAGAATGCGCTGGAAGGCGGCTCTCAGATCGCCACGTTCCTTGGGAAAACCAAAGACCTGCGAGAATTCCTCGTAGGTCTCGCCCTGCGCTGCCTCTGCGAGCACCGCCAGAATGGTGGCGACTCCGAGCGGGGAATGCACCTGATTGGAATCGATGTCTTTGTTGTGCTTCAACAGCTGCATCGCAATCAGCTGCGAGGCTTCGCTGGCAAAGGTGGCGGGCACCTTGCCATCCTCCCCAGCGCCAGCCCTAGCTTCAGGGTTGGGCAGCGAGCACACAATGCTGATGCAGCCCAGCAGCGGGATCAGGCCAAGTGCTGCTTTCATTTTAATTAAACACACTCAAAAAACAACAACCAAATCTTCTCGATCGGTTCGCGACTGAAACGCGAATGAAGCTCAAGAAAGTTGTCCAAAGACTTTTTTATAAAATGAGCTTAACCAAGAATCGTTGATTCTCAGCGTCGACGTCAACGGCCTCACTAAACTGGTTACACAGCGGCAGCGACTGCGGCAGCACTACACTCAGAATAAAAATCGACTTTATAGATACATATTTATTGATAATAGAAAAAATATCTAGAAAATAAAAATAGCATTCAAATTTTTTTTAAATGTTTAGAACTTCTTACTTCTTTGTGTAGAAGGTATTTTTCTTATTATTTTTTTTTTTAAATTAAGTTTTTCTAAATTAAAAAATGTATAATTTTCAGAAATATTTTTTCATATATTTAGTAGCGATTGATTAATTCTAAGAGCCAAATAATTTTTTTCATATTCTTGTATTCTAAATTTCAGCTCGACTTTTTTGAGAGTGTAAGAAATTGACAATCGTTGGGCAGCTTAAACTTGAGCTTGGGTCCAATTGTTGAAGTTAAAGTTAAAGAAAGTCGCGCTCCAAACGAAAGTGGAAGTGGCGTGGGCTCCACACCGAAGTGCTCCGCACAAAATGGGTCAAGCAAACAACAATCAATATGTAAATGTAAATAAGCTAAGAAAATAGCCACAGCAAAAAATAAAAATAAAAAATTACAAAAACTCTAAAAAAAAAAGTTCAAAGTCATTGAAATGTGAACAGGTTTCCACAGTTTGGTCTTGGTCTACGTGATGGACATTTGATTTTCTGGCTCAGAGCTAAGAGCTAATTGGATTTCTTGTTATTGTGGATGTTATTTTGTTGTTATTGTTGTTGTTGTCGACCCGATGAGAGAGGGATTAGGCAATCTATTTGTATATTGTCGCAGCCAATCAGTTCTATCTGCACACGCTTAACCCAGTTTCAATCAGTCAGTTAGCACTAGAAAGATTCAATGGATACATGTATAAGTTTGCAAAAAAAAATATATATATATAATTAATAATAGTAATAAAAAATAATAATAGCACCACTCTCACAAGATATGTTTTAAAAGAACTATTTCATTTGTGGGTTACGTATGCAAAGGTGGAAGATTCGCAAGCAGAAAGGAGAAAAAATAAGAAAATTAACGAAGCAAATTAAAATAATAATATAATAATAAAACATAGTTACACAAATTCGAAATAAATGAAAGGTTTTTTAAAATAGCTAGTTGTTCTTTAAATTTTAATTTAATTTTAAAAATATAATATTATTACTTTTTGGAGCTTTTCCACTCAAGTTAAAAAGTCAGTAGCAATATGTATATTATTATTACGATAGTTTCG